>CAUYRT010028123.1:0-11845 GCA_963574885.1 Lepilemur ruficaudatus | reverse complement strand
ACTCCTGGGCTCAAGCGATCCTCCTGCCTCAGCCTCCCGAGTAGCTGGGACTACAGGCATGCACCACCATGCCCGGCTAATTTTTTACATATATTTTTAGTTGGCCAATTAATTTCTTTCTATTTATAGTAGAGACGGGGTCTCGCTCTTGTTCAGGTTGGTTTCGAACTCCTGACCTTGAGCAATCCGCCCACCTCAGCCTCTCAGAGTGCTAGGATTACAGGCGTGAGCCACCGCGCCCGGCCTATAGTAGTATCTTAAAACACAATCGCCTTATACAACTGTACAAAAGTATTTTCTTTCTATTGTTATTCTATAAGCTTTTTTCTTTTTTTTTTTACTTTTTAAACTTTCTTGTTAAAAACGAAGAGACAAATCACACGTTAGCCTAGACCTGCAAAGCATGATGATCAATATCACTGGCTTCCACCTCCACATCTTGTCCCCCTGGAAGGTCTTCAGGACAACACCAACCATGGAGCTGTCACCTCCTACGTGCCTTCTTCTGGAATACCCTGTGGAGGACCTGCCTGAGGCTGTTTTACAGTTAACTTTTTTTTTTGGTAAGTAAAAAGAGTACACTCTAAAATAACAGTAAAAAGTATGATATAGTAAATACATAAACCAGTAACATAGTAGTTTATATCATTATCAAGAACTGTGTAGTGTACATAATTGTATGTGCTATGCTTTCATTCAACTGGCAGCGCAGGTTTGCTTACAGCGGCATCAGCACAAATATGTGAGTAATGCATTGCACGAGGACATTATGACGGCTGTAACATCACTAGGTGATAGGGACTTTTCAGCTCCATTATAATCTTATGGGACCTGCATCATACATATGGGTCTTCACGGACTGAAAGGTCATTATGCAACTCATGATTGTACTTTAATATATCTCTACATCTAAGTATGGACCCAGAACTCATTCTACTCTAAATATAGTGATTCACCCAAGAATTGAATTGCTGATTGTGGCAAGTTGTTGGCTTGCCTGTGTTTTTGGTAGTTTATGCAATATCTAAATAATGACAAAGAATGCATGGTAGACGGCTTCTAAAAGAAACATTTAGCTTAAAATGAGTTTTAAAAAAATTGTTGTTTAAAAGAAATCGCCAAAGAATGAAAAAAGGAGATGGAAAAATATTTATTGAATATCTTCTATGGGCTGGCTCTTTTGTAGGCACAAATGGGAACATGATAAAAATGTCATTTATCAAAATCAAGTCCAGGCAGACTAAAAATTTAAATATAAAATCAACTGAAATGCCCATCAACTGATGAGTGGATAAAGAAAATGTACACACACACATATGCCATGGAGTACTGCTCAGTCATAAAAAGGAATGAAATAATGTCTTTTGTAGTAACTTGGATGGAACTGGAGACCATTATCCCAAGGGAAGTATCTTAGGAATGGAAAAGCAAATACTACATGCTCTCATTTATAAGTAGGAGCTAAACGAGGGGTATATATAGTCACAAAGTGGTATTAGGGACACTGAAAACTAAGAAGGGGGAAACTGAGGGCAGCGAGGGATAAAAATGTGCACTCTTCTGGTGATGGGTACACTGACAGCGCTGACTTGAGCATTATACAATTCATCCATGTAACAAAACAACACAAAACAAAGAAAAACTTGCACCCCCTAAATCTATTGAAATAAAAAAATATATTTAGATATCGTGATAGAAAAGAAAGGAAAATTTGGGGGCACAGAAATTATATCAAGCAAAGCACATCCTTGTACATTCCTGCCACAAGTGGGTTGAGTATTACTGGTGTTCTCACGTTGGTCTTCCGCGATGCCATTCCTCCATACGGCACTTTGAGGAAAAGGTTGGCACTCAGCAACTGCCTGTGTTAGGTTGGGTTACCTGATAAGCAAACCCAAAGGTAAGAGTTTAAGTCAGAATATTTTATCTGGAAAAGGATCCACAGAGGCGCTAGTAGGGGAGAGGGGAAGCGGGAAGGAAGCCAATGAAGGGTGCAGTATCATGCAGATTACGCAGGGGCGGCTGGGCACCAGCCCCTGGGAACCCAGGAGACAATGTGAAATGCACCTCAAAGATACCCCAGCAGGTAGGCAGGTGAGGTGGCTGCGATTTTGAGTCCCCGACTCCCTTCAGTCACTGGTTGAGAGCTGCTTTGGGGGAGGGGAGAGACAGTGAACTTCAGCCTTTCTAGCTTCCCCTGCCTTTGGGCTAGCCAGGAAGGGAGAAAAACCGCCCAGGGGAAGGGTTGCAGGTGTGGGAAAATGCTAACATCTAGCCTTCTTATTCTTTCTGATACTGATTTTAAATGGTTCTTTTTTTTCATAATAATATGAAAGTCTAAGCCTCCCTGGGGCAGGTAGGGGGTGGGGATAAAAAGAGGGAGGGAATTAAGGCGATTACAATTGAATTCAACTGGTTTGTGCCAAACACTGTGTTAGATGCCGTGGAAACAGAAAAGAGATATGTAACTCTTAAGTTGTGGTCCCCAGAGCTCACAAAAGAATGGGATACTTATGCACACACGAAGCATTTAAGTGGCAATAAAGGGTGTATCGATTCGTTAAGCCTCAGTGTGAATGATACAGATCAAAATGCTAAGTGAGGAGAGAGGCATTTATTTCAATGTTTAAAAGTAGGTCACAAGCCTAGACCAGACCGGAGGATTACATGACAGCTGGAAACAGGGTGATCTAGGTGATAAGCCCAGCATGAGCAAAAATGTCATAGTCGTGGTTCTGTTGGTTTCTCCAGATCTCCTTTCACCCTTTTCTACCCTGATCGGTGCCAGAAAAGCTAGGCTTTGTGGATGAAATTAACAGACTTTTTTGTCCTCTGGCTTTCAACAGCTATATTTGGGGGTAGAGATGTCACTTGAGGAGGTCAAAGGGCAGAAGGAGAGGGAGATTGGTGTATTTCTATCTCAATTCCCTTCTTGCAGGGTTGACACAAGTTAGCTGCTTTCCTTTAGTTAAGGCTTATTATTCAGGAGGCCCTCTACACAGAGTTTCTGTCTGCTCCAGGTTCTGCTAACCGCTGTCTTGCCAGCTCAGGGGTACCACACCACTCCTCATAGCGTTCATAATCTCTGTCCACGTCCTATCACGCTCTCCTCACATTGCAAGAGTGCGCCCTAAGATTTCTGTCAGCGCCATGGCATTCCAGATTTGAGGACAACATTCTGAGTGAATTTTAGAAGTCCTGACTGATGTGTAAATGTCCACTTGCCAGTGAGCAGGCAGCAAAGGCGATCAGAGCTCTCATTGGCCGCCTCTGTTCTCTGCTGCGCGGTTTCGAGCATAAAACAAGAGTCTCTGTGCTGTGCGGTCGTCCCTCTAGCAGGCAGGCGTAGATCCAGTCACCCTCTGGGCTTCTATAATTGAAGTCTCCGCTGATGATAAAAGAGGCAGCTGAAACCTTCCAAATAGGCTGAATAGAACAACAGGCTGTTGTATTCTAAATAATCCAGTTTTTTTTTTTTTTTTGAGACAGTCTCATTCTGTTTCCTGGGCTAGAGTGCCGTGGCATCAGCCTAGCTCACCACAACCTCAAACTCGTGGGCTCAAGTGATCCTCCTGCCTCAGCCTCCCAAGTAGCTGGAACTACAGGTATGTGCCACCATGCCCGGCTAATTTTTTCTTTTTTCCTTTCTTTTTTTTTTGAGACAAAGTCTCACTCTGTTGCCCGGGTTAGAGTGAGTGCCGTGGCGTCAGCTAGCTCACAGCAACCTCAAACTCCTGGGCTCAAGCAGTCCTACTGCCTCAGCCTCCCGAGTAGCTCGGACTACAACCATGTGCCACCATGCCCGGCTAATTTTTTCTATATATTTTTAGTTGGCCAATTAATTTCTTTCTATTTTAAGTAGAGACGGGGTCTCGCTCTTGCTCAGGCTGGTTTCAAACTCCTGACCTTGAGCTATCTACCCGCCTCGGCCTCCCAGAGTGCTAGGATTACAGGCATGAGCCACCACGCCTGGCGGGCTCTGAATAATCCAGTTTTGTCTGTGAGGAAATAGGCTGAAAGTTTTTCTTCTGGTTCTGTTTCTTTGAAAAGGAAACGCAACTTTAGCAATTTCCCTTTTTCAGTGTTGGCTTATAAACTCCCAAGGGGCATCACTTAAAGAGAGGATCTGAGAATGTGAGCTGCTTTCTGCACCATCTGTGTAAGGATTGTGGGTGCCCAAGTTCTAGATTGTGGCTTCCTGACCTCTGGCGACCATTTAGGGGAAAGAATTACATAATTTACAAAAGATTGCAACATGATAACCTCAAAGTATTATCTTAAAACTTCAATGCAAAATGGCCAAGGTCTAGTGAAGTAAATTCACATACCCTGTCTGATTACTCAAACTTAGTTTCTCTCTGTATCAGTGATTTTCATCAGCTAACCTCTTCATGGCCCATGACCATTGTATGTTTTTTTCTCCACTGACCCAGTAAAAGAATAATCCTAAATTGCTAATTAAAAAGGAAAGAAAGCCTGAAAGCCTGGACAGGCCACTTAGCAATTTGGATGGAGCCACATTTTATCAGATGCAAATACTGTTCTTTTTGCAAGTGGAACTTCCAATGCCTCAAGGCCTTTAGTGAGACTTTTTTGGTAGACACCGTGACTCGGATACAATATTGCAATGCAATCTAACACTAACCACCCAAAGTTAGTGCAGACTCCACAGGTTAAGGGCACAGTCCCCAGGAAAACTGCCTTCACTTCAGATGCCAGCAGCATGGTTGGGAGTCCCCAGGCTGCCTGCACTTCTGACCAACTGGCTACAAATTTAGATGATCCGACGGCCCCCACAGGTTCAATAATTCATTAGACTTACAGAACTCAGGAAAGCACTATATTTATGATTACTGTTTTGTTATTATGGAAAGGAGTCAGGATTTGTCACCCTCCTGGCATAAGAATGTGTCTGACAACCAGGAAGTTCCACTGAGCTTTGATGTCCAGAGGTTTTATTGAGGTTCCATTATGTAGGCACGATTGATTGAATCATTGGTCTTTGTGATTGAACTCAAACTTCAATCCTCTCCCCTCCCCAGAGATGAGGAGGTCAGGTTTATGTCATGTGGCAAATAATACAGAAGGTTGCATAATTTATAATAACTTAATAACAAATAGATGCTCCATTGCATATGTTATTACATGTGTACCTCTGTATGCTTTTAAATCAGGGGTTAGGTCTGGTTGTATAAAACAAAAAAGCCCTAAACACAATGACTTAACCAGGGTAAAAGTTTATTTTCATTGCACAAAGATAGGTAATCCGGGGCTGAAATGATGGTTCAATGGTCATGGGGGACTAGGGTTCCTTCTACCATTCTTCCACTATCCTATACATGACTTCCAAAGTCAGATAACTATATAGTCCAAGATGGCTATTAAAACTCAAGCCATCATTTTCAGGAAGAAAGAAGGATAAGAGAGATACTCTCCAACGGGATCAATTCCCTTTAAGCAACTATCACTAAAGTCCCTGTAACACTTGCCCTTATGTCTCATGACTAGAACTTAGTCTAACTGTGAGAAGCTGAAAAAAAATCTTTCAGCTGGGCACACAGTCATCCCTCCAAGAATACTGGAGTTCTCTTACTAAGGAAGAAGACAAGAAGATGCTGTTTAAGCAGCTAGCATTGTCTGCCATGTTGCATTTATTTTAATTTTAAAAAATAATTCAAAGAAATAAACTTTTCAGAGATAGACTCCATTATGAGAATGTGAACATTATATCAGAAAGTTAATGTAATATAGAGCTATAGCTCTATATTACAAGAAGTACTTTTTCATAGAGATCATACATTTGGAATACATCCCAGAATTGAAATACAATTACATTTGCTTCACTCTGTCAGTTCCTACCATACATATGGATACAATTTTGCTCAGAAGTATATTGCACATATTTCAAAAATAGTTATTGAAAAAAAGTTTCTCTAAATGTGTTTTTCTGGTAACTAAATTCACAATTCTTGAGTATGGTAGGGATGGAGGTAAAAATTGCACTCATTCTGTCATTTCCCATATTGCTCCGGAGAGAATGCCAGTTCCCAACAT
The DNA here is from genome assembly GCA_963574885.1 of Lepilemur ruficaudatus. Lineage (NCBI taxonomy): Eukaryota > Metazoa > Chordata > Mammalia > Primates > Lepilemuridae > Lepilemur > Lepilemur ruficaudatus. Next base: position 5,791 of record CAUYRT010028123.1, on the reverse strand, counting down.
ATATAGCCTGAGAACTCAACCCTATCCGGGCAGGTTCATGGGAAAAGGAAAGGGATTTGACTTAGGCAAGATGGAATAACAAAAGTGAAATGCTAAAGATGAAAAAAAAACCCCAGATTAATAACAAGTTTTTAAAACTTATCAAAACTAGTAATTAAAAAAGAATTTAGTGCACAAAACCAAAGTAGCAGTGGCCATACAAAGGATGCTTTCTGTTTTAGCTCCACCTACAGACCCACTCCCAAACTACCCAAAATAATCAGTGGAAAAATAGCATTGTGCCTGCTATGTAAATATATCTTCAAGTAATGTCTTCTAGTCTAGAGCTGCACCACAATTCTGTTCATTCAAATTTTTAACTCAAATTCTGTCTTATGTAGATATACTGGCGCCACAAGTGAGAACTGGCTATTGTCCTTTAGGAAGCAGAGCAACAGAGACCTTGTGGCCCAAAACCCTAAAATATTTGCTATCTGGCCCTTGACAGAAAATATTTGCTGAACCTTTCTTTACTGCACAAAGTTGATATGCATTCATTTATGGCCCAAGAATTTATTAAGCACCTATGTAGCAAGTCCTGTGCTCTTATTTTCTATGTAAGGAGATTTCAGACAAATGAAACAGACATATAACTAATTAAAATGTTCACTAAGTGCTACCTTAGGGGCAAAAATAAGTTGCAGTGTGAACATACATAGGAGGCATTAACCTAGAATTGTGGAGGGGGACTGTACTCAAGGAAGGCTTCCTGATTAACGATGTCTAAGTTGACACTGGATGGTAAGAGTTAGCCAAGCAAAGAGGTAGAAGGAACAGCAAGTAAAAAAGCCCAGAGAAAAATTAGAAAACTTCAAATATTTCAGAGAAGAGAGTGAAGAAAGGTCAGCAAAGGTTTCCAGGTGTCAACGTCAGATTGATCCCATGGGGAGTGGCTGGAAGAACTGTCATTATTCCTTTACTAAAATAGCACAAGATGGGCCACGGGCCCAAGGCCAGGAAATGTAGCCATCCAGTGTGTCTTGGAGCAGAAGGAGGGAAGTGATTGTTAAGGGACACTGAAACACCAGAGTAAAAGCTGGCTGTGGAGGAGGATGATAAGACAGGAGCTGATGGGTGGGATGAAAGGGAACTGCAAGCCAGTAACCCCCACCTGGGCAGGGAGGTGGTGGTCTTACTGGTGGTGTTCAGGCTTTTTAAGGACAATTCATAAGCAAAGAGTCTCAGCTGTTCTGTCTTTAAGGACCTACCCTCTGGCTGTGAGCGTTGCTTCTCTAGCAAATAAAGATAAAATTGCCCTCTTCATTAATCTTTCCAAATCCCTCTGCAGTCCACATCCGAAATTCTTTTGGAAATTATAAAGCCTTTTATTCCAGGATTAGAGACATAGACTTAAAATGCAAATGTTGAATGAGGTTAAAATATTGCAGTTCATTCTGACTAAAGTACAATCAGGCAGTGAGCCAAGCAGATGTTATCAGATCCTTTCCAGTTTTAATTTATGGCATGTTATGGAAGGGAAAGAGTTTCTGAAATCCTTGCTTATTGTGGGCTAGTCTCGTTTATCCTCAAATGGAGCTAAGAAGGAATGAGTAAAAGCTAAGAAGATACTCTGTCAGATTCAGGAAATGTGTGTTCTTTTATTTTAGTTGACATATGTCCTGTTTTGTAAGATACTGTATATATTTTTAAAATTATTTGAAAGCATTGTTACGAATATAACACTTTAAAGGGGAAGATATTTTTCCCCAGTTTATTGCTATTTGGTTTGAATATTTCTCTTAATTTTTAGAATTTTTGCCAGACTCCTGTACCCGAACAGAAAGCTCTAGATTGGGTGTATCTTAGGTGCTCCCCACAACCTTGGCCACACCATGCATACCTTTTCATCACCCGTTGTCTCTCCCTAACTAGCCATTAAATCTCCATGAAGTCAGGGACCATTCAGTTTGGTTACTGTATATTTCCCAGTTCATAGCTCAGTGTCTGGCATATAGTAGGTGCTCAAGAAATATTCTTGAATGAATCAATGATAACAATATTGAAATATTGTGTATATTTCTTCGATTTGTTAGTAACTACCAGTAGTCCATTGTTTTGTATATGTCAATTAGAGAAAAGGGTAATTCTGCTCTATAAGCATTTTTAGAAGATATTTCACACCTGATTAAAAAGTTTAAACTGTAAAAATTTTCTCTTGGAGTATGATCTTATTAAACATGTATTGCATTACGTAGAGGCAAAGGGAAAGCTTCCCCTTTGCCCTATGAAGGTTTGCTGAAAAAATCAACTGACAGATGGCAGATTAATAGGAGAAAAGACATACACAATTTATTTTCACGTGCGTAACACGAGGAAATCACCAATCACAGGAGAATGATGACCCAATAGGGTACAGATGTGTATCTTTCCCTTCATAGTGGAAGCGGAGCTGGGGGAAATGTGGCAATTTACGGGATAGGAAATGATTTTTAGGGGAAAGTGAATGGATTTGGAGAACATACAATGGCCTGGGACAAAGTCTGTTGGGCCCACAGCAGACAATGGTCTGTGACAAAACTTTGTTCTGGTGTGTTAACAGATTTCGGCCTTTCTTCCGGCAATATGACTTAAGTTAATGAAAACTCAGGGAAGGCGATCGTGTTCTTCTTTGGCAGGTCTGGTTGCTAGGTGGATAAGGAACTTCAGAGAACAACTTCACCCTGTGCTTTGGGAGAGACAGAGGACTTAGAGATAGGAGTGGGGCTGGGGAAGGTCAGAGAGACCCTGAGGCTCTTCCTCAGTCCGGGATGTCCAAGCAGCGTATTTTGAGTTATTAGTTTCTGAGCCGCAGCAATTACACGTTCCAGACAAATTTTATGACTTTAAAACTGATCTTGCTCTATTTTTCCAAGGACATTTGCATTGAATATGCAAAATACGAATGCTCTAAAGAAAAACATTTTGAAATATTAAGATTTATTTCTATTTCTGTGTAAAAAAACGATTTTTTCTTTTTCTAGAAATGAAATTTCAAATTCAAATAGTCATTTTGGAGTTTTTACATTAGATGTTTCTTTCCTCTCTTGATCTTCCCCCTCTCCCACATTCCACTTTATTGATGTTATAGAAAAATCGGTTTATTCCAGCATCATTTTTTATTTGCAATGGCTTTTAGCAGCAACTGCTTCCTTAGGTTTATGAACTGTTGAGTATGTGTTTATAAACACAAGTTGCTTTGCATACTCTTCGTAGAGCACGTGGTGAAAGTGACACGGGAATACATTCAAGCTTTCCACCCCCGTTTCCTTTTTTAAGGACACAAACCACGGGAACACAACAAACGCAGGAGGGGACTTCGGGGACATACAAAGAAACCAAATCTTGCAGCGCCACGGAAGTGAAGTAATGGATAACTCCAGAGGTGTTCATGTGGTGCCCTAGTTGCAAACCTCCTTCAAGGACGTCGGCTGGGCCGTCGCCTGCCTTCACCCGGCAGGGTGGCACGGGCCAGACCCCTCACGACTCAGCCGCTCGCGCGGGAGCCGCGGTGGCGAGGACGTGGGCTGGACTCCGGGAGGAGGGACCGAAAACTACACTTCCCAGAGTGCCGCGCGCAGGCCCCCGGCGCGCGCCCCTCGCCCCGCCCCGGCCTCCGCGCGGCCGCCGCTCGCGGGGCTGAGGCAAGAGGACGCCCGGGAGCCGGCAGGGGCTCGGCGGGGCCGCGCGGCCGCGGGTGCTCGCGCGGGGCTCGTACGGCGCCGCTGGAGCCCTTGGGCCGTGCAGTTGCGTTCCTGGCGCCACTGGGGAAAAGCGAGCGGAGGGACGAGCGTCGAGGTAAGCGGACGCTCGCCTGCCCGCACGCCCCTCTTCCTTTGTGCGGGGCCGCATGCTCGCGCCGCTGCTGCCCGCACCCCGGCGTGGGACGCCACGCCGCGCCAGCCGGCACCCCCGGCGCGCGGGGACCCGGGCGCTCGTGCGGCCGTGCGCTCCGAGGCTGGGAAGGCTTGGGGCCCGGACGGCGCGAGCTCCCGCCCCCGTCGCTGCCTCTGTCGCCTTCCTGGGCGCCGGGTCCCGTTTCCCGAGGGGAGCCCCGGCCTCGGGCTCTGCGGCTCCGCCCCGCCTGTCGAGGAAGGGAGAGGCAGGTGCTTCGCGGGCGCCGTGCGGCTGGCGCGGGGCCGGGACCGGGGCGGGCGGCCGGACGCCCCCAGCATCCCGGCCCGCGGGGGCGAGGCCAGTGGCCGTCTCCGGCCGCGGCTCGCGGGGACTCGCAGCCCACCCGGGGTTGCTCGCCTGCCGGTCCGGGACCTGCGCGCCCCTGTCCCGGGGCGAGGGCGGCACCCGCTGTCCGGGACGTGCCCGCCCGGGGGCTGGGTGCCTGTCGGGGACCTGCCCATGCTGGGGGCTCGCTGGCCGCGCTGGGGGCTCCTTCCCCGGCGCGGTGCCGCAGACCGTGTCCAAGAGCGCCTCCTGGTGTGACACCGGAAACTGCAGCCTCTTTCGGAACAGGCAGCCGCGCGGATGGCGTTTGTTTGACCGCCTCTGATGACAGCTCTCTGCTCCGTGCGTTAAGTTCTGGGCGTAGTGAGCTTAGCTTGCTGCTTTCTTCGGGGAGGACGCTTGGAAATAGTTTGCATTTTCCAGCCCGTGCCTCGTCGGACCGGACTTGCACTGTCCTCGCGTTTGGGCGCTCTGGCTTTTGCATTGTTCCCTCTTGGCAGTGTTTATCAGGTGACTTTTCGTAGAAAATTTAACTTTTTTTTTTTTCAGTATTCCTTTTAATCTGTTTGAATTGCATAACTTTATTTTTGACTCTTTAAGCTAAATGTTGCCACTTTGGGAGGTTACTTTGGGAAAGGGGTTCTTAGAACCTGCGTTGACACAAGTGTTTTGGGTACTGGTTGCACGTGTTTTCCTTTGCATTGTTCTCCTCCTGTGTAAATTGATGATTGTTAGGCTCGCGGTGTTCTTCATTATCTCTTTATGAGGAAATCCTCTGCCTGCACCTCCCTCGAGGCCCGGCCCTGCCAAAAGTTACACTTGGGTAAGCGGAGGACTGCTGCTGATACTGCTGGCGCCTGGAAAGCTGCTTGGAGGTGGCTTTGGCTGCTTTAGGTGGCTTTGGAGGCCGCTTTAGGTGGCCTTAGCTGCTGCTTTTCCTCTTACTACCTCCTGGCAGTTTGTCAGTCAAAGTGACCCAATTCAAACTTTTAGTCTTTCTGTACATTGCTTTTAACACACCAAATTGCAAATACATACACATGAAAAATGTCTGAAGATACTGTATTCAACTACATATGTGCACTTGGCTTCATCATTTTCATATTTAAAGCTGCTAACTTTTAAATCATTTAATTAGATTTCTGTTACTGTTTTTGAAGATGCTATATTCTGTAATAATTTGTTAGTTAAGATGCTGTATCCTGTAATAATTACAAGTTCTGCATCCTGACAGGAAACTCAATTCACAGTCAGTAAGAGTAAGTTTTTTGTTGTTTTTTTTTTTTAGACCGAGTCTCACTCGGTTGCCCGGGCTAGAGTTAGTGCCGGGGCGTCAGCTTAGCTCACACCCACCACAAAATCCTGGGCTCAACCAAACCTGCTCCCTTAGCCACCTTAGTAGCAGGGACTACAGGCATGCACCACCATGCCTGGCTCCTTGTTTCTATATATATCTGTAGTTGGCCAAGTAATTTCTTTCTTTCTATTTATAGTAGAGACGGGGTCTCACTCTTGCTCAGGCTGGTTTCGAACTCCTGACCTTGAGCGATCCGCCCGCCTCAGCCTCCCAGAGAGCTAGGATTACAGGCGTGAG
>CAUYRT010028122.1:0-63704 GCA_963574885.1 Lepilemur ruficaudatus | reverse complement strand
TTTTTTTTTTTTTTTGAGACACAGTCTCACTGTGTTGCCCTGGCTAGAGTGCTGTGGCATCAGCCTAGCTCACAGCAACCTCAAACTCCTGGGCTCAAGCAATCTTCCTGCCTCAGCCTCCCGAGTAGGTGGGACTACAGGCATGCGCCACCATGCCTGGCTAATTTTTCCTCCATATTTTAGTTGGCCAATTAATTTCTTTCTCTCTCTCTCTCTCTCTCTCTCTCTATATATATATATATATACATATATATATATATGTATATATATATATATATTTTAGTAGAGATGGGGTCTTGCTCTTGCTCAGGCTGGTCTCGAACTTCTGAACTCAAACAATCCATCCGCCTCAGCCTCCCAGAGTGCTGGGATTACAGGCGTGAGCCACCGCACCCAGCCCCACACTCAGTCTTTAACATCCAACTGACCTATTTGTTCACCAAAAAAATTGGAAAAAAAAAAAAAAGATTAAATGAGAAAAAGTCATTATTTCCCAAAAGCATTACTACAAGCATGATGATTTTGAAAATACTGTCCTCTGAGAGATGATAACCCAAAAGTTAGGGTTCAATTAATCCAATTAGAGGCTGTGTGTTTGTCTCAATGAAGTTAAAGGTAGCTGTGTATATAAACAAGTATACATGTGTATATCTGTTTTTCCATTTTAACACTTTGCAATATGTGTTTATGTTTCCATTTTCAATTCTTTATAGAACTTTCAGCAATATAGAGAAGATAGACAGAAATAAGAATGATTACTGAGAGCTTCTTGAAGATGAAATAGTCTAAAACTTACATTTGTGCTCAAATGATGGTGAGTTTATGGTATAAACAATCAAATAAAGAGAAACAGACTGCATTTCTAAACCAAGTAGGTTTAGATACTACCTGACTAAAATTAGTATTGGGGATAACATATAATTCTGTATATTCTACATATCTCTCTAAGTTCTACAACAGGAATTCTGGATATTTAAAAATGAGAAAAAGACAATTAATAGTTTAAGAGAGAAATAGTTACCTTCAATGAAATGACAAGGTTTGATGAAGGAACACAGGAACACATAAGCTGGGACTTAAGGCCTGAAATAACTGGATTTACAGCATTTTCTTCTTGACAGGCAATTCTATTTGATTTTAATAGCCAATGCTGCCAAAGTATTTACATGAGAAAATGCAAGGTATTTTTCTGTGGTATTTTGGACACTTAATGTAGTTGTTCAGTGTAGAATAACATACACCTTAACTGGATGACTATGGTGGCCATAACTTTTGTATTTGGTTGGGAAGTTAGAAGGTGAGAATGGTAATTATATTTTTGAGTAGCAATTAGCTTAGGTTTATATACATTTTATGGATTAAAATAGCATGCATATAAGTCTTACCAAAAGATAAAATTAACACAGAAAATGTATACTATGAGCAAAGAAATATTATTCTAAAAAATCCACCATAATATGGAAAATGTTGGTATCATTTTTCTGGATCACGAAACTTAACCACTTATTTTATTAGTAGTTAAAATATTTCTGGAATATGTTCTATGGTGTGACTCTCATACTAGCTAGAATTATCACATTTAATTCCAAAATAAATATTGAATCTATGAAATTCTCTTCATGTTCACCATCTTCCTAGTCTAAATCACACCACCTATCTTCTGAATTGATACGCTATCCTATTACGTTGTCAACCTGCTTCTGTGCTTACCATTTGTCTATTTATTCTTCACTATATAAAAGTTTTTTTTAAGGATGTAAATCAGAATAAATCACACCATTGGTTAATATTATTCAGTTATTCCTGACTACAATTGATATAAAATCCAAAGTCTATTGTAGTTTGATAAATTCTACATGGTCCAGCCAAATTTAATCTGGATCATCACCATCCCCCTTGATCATCACAAACTGTATTAAAGTCAGTTCCTAACACTTAAACCTTTTTTTTTCCTTTTAACATTAGTGTCATTGTTCTCACTGTTCTCTCACTCTAGACTACGCTTCTTGTTGTGCCTTGATGGCTGTTTCTTTATTATTCCTTGGATCTCCACTTCAGTGTCAGCTCCTTGCAAAATCTTTGCCTGATTATTTATATAAAGTTTTTCTTCCAAGCTATTTTAGTATTTTTTTATCATAGCATTCTATTTCATTGCATTTACAACAATCTGTAGACTTTATTAGATGTACTAGATTGTTTTCTCCATGAAAGGAGGATCTAGCAGTGTAGACACATAGGCATATGATAGTTAAATTACTGAAAACAGAGTTTAATATGAAATATTGAAAACAGAGAAAATAGAAATGTTACATATGGAGAACAATTACAAGCATTAGAGTTGATTTGTCATCAGAAATAATGGAAGCCAAGAGACAACAGAACAATATAGTTAGTGCCAAAAGAATAACTGTGAGCTCAGAATTCCATATTCAGGAGACATACCCTTAAGAATAAAATAAAAAATTAGAACATTTTCTGATAAAAGAGAACTAAGGGAACCTTTCTTCACCAGCTAACTTCTAACACAGATATGCTAAAAAGAACTTCTCCAGGCTGAAGGGAGTCATACCACATAGAAATTTGTTTCTTCATGAAAAATGAAGAATACTGAAAATATTAACATGTAGGTAAATTTAACATGTTATCATGTTATTTTTCTTAATATCTTTATAATAATCATGAGTATATAAAGTGGAAATTATAGCATTGTTTTGTAAAATTTATAAATGCAGTACAAATGACAACTATAGCATAAAAGAGCAGGTTGACAATAAATGAATCTCATTTGAAGATCTTCGCATATTACATAAAATATTAATAGTACAATATAAGCATTAAATGGACTATGAAAGGTTAACGTTGCATACTGTAATATTCTGTAATTGCTAAAAATATGCAATGAGATAGAGCAGGAAAAAAGCAATAAATCAAGTTAAAATGGAATTTTAAAACATATTCAAATAATCCAAAAGAAAACATAAAATTTTTAAAAAGTGTAGAAAAACTCAGAGGAGCAAAATAGAATTTGACAATAAAAAGAAAAGTTAAATCTAATAATATCAGAATGTACATGAAATATTAATAAACTAAAGACTCCATTAATGGCAGAAATTAAAAGCATAAAGGTGTTAAAAACATAACCCCATGATAAGCTCTCTAAAACAGGTATACTTTAAATGTAAAAACACAGATACGTTTAATTTAAATGGACAGAAAAAATATGCCATGCAAACATGAAGCACAAAAAAGATGGCATGAGGGAATTAGTATTTATATTAATATAAAAACATAATCCAAGATAAAGAGTTTATTAAAGAGGGGCACTTAATAATGATAAAGAGTAAATTTATCAAGAAGAGGAAACAACCATAAATGTCTGTAGTCAATAGAGGTGAAAAATATACAAGGGGCTTCTGGTCTGGACTAAATCACATATATTAATATTTGTTTCTTCCTGCTCTTCTAAGTGTAGCTACAAGGCCTGTAAATAATGCAATAGGTAGCCAAAGGGGAACTAGGGAAGAAGAGAAGAAAGCAAGTTTGTTAGGAACCCTAGGACTAGAGGACCAACATAGCAGGAGAGCATTTTACAGACTCCGCCTAGTACGATAAGGTGGCATAGGCCTAGCATTTCCCAATGTACAGCCTAGCAACAGATGGCTGTTTATGTAGGTTTGTTTGTCCATCAGCTAGAACCAGAATCCTGATGAAAACATCAGGTGAGTTCAGCAGCACATGCCACAGCTAGCACATGGCCCAGGAAGCCTCTCTGTCCCTGTGAGTCTGATACTCTCCTCTCTCTCTGAGACACACGGGAGTGGATGGGCAGCACTGGCAAGAGGGATTTCACTACAAAAAGTGCCCATCCTGGAAAGCCTCTTTGTTTACATGAAACTGGGGACTCATATCCCCACTCAGAGACACTGGGTGTCCAGGCAGATCCCGCAAGAGGAACTGGGCAACAAAAGGCCTGGCCTAGGATGACTCTTCATCTCTGAGGGTCTGAGACTACCCTCCTTCACTGAAAGAAACCTGGAGGCAATAGCAAGCATTACGCTAAAAAAGCATCCTGGCTCAGGAAGCTATATTGTCCACGTATCCCCGAAATCCCAATATTCGAAGACACTTATAAGATGGATCCCAACACAAGAAGCATCCACTGCTGGAAGCATTCTCCTTTCCCTACTGGTAGGAGATGTCTTATCATAACAAGCTGCAAACCTTGGAAGTACTTACCTTCTCCACTTTGTCTGAGGCTCTACTCCTGTGCGAGGGCACCCATCAGCATGGGGACAGTGGCAAAGGCAGCCTGCCATAAAAAGCAGCCTGGCTCAGGATGCCTCTTTTTCCCCAAAGGCCTGAGACACACCACTCTCTCCTAGAGATACCATGTTGGAAGAGGTTGGCACTGATCCAGAAATAGGACCCAGAATCTCCTAACAGTAGACAAAATACCCAGGATACAATAGAAAGTAACCTGCTGTACCAAGAACCAAAAGCTTCACAGTTTGACAAAGAAAATCATTTGATGACAACACTGAGATAAATCAGATGTTGGAATCATCTGACAAATATTTTAAAGTAGCCATTAGTAAAATACTTAAATACACATTTCAAATAATTTTCAAACAAATAAAAAAGCAGAAATTCTGAGTAAAGAAATAAAAGTTAAAAAAAAACTCTATGAAAATTATATAATTGGAAAGCACAATAGCAGAAACAAATAATTCACTGGATGGGCTTGATAGTACAGTAAACTTAAGGACAGATCAATAATTTCCACAAAAAAAAAACTGTCTGAAAACACATAAATAGAGCCTCAGAGACCTGTGGGACAATAACAAAAGATACAAAATTTGTACCATTGGATTCTCAGAGGAAAAGCAAGAGAGTGAGGCTGAAAGAATATTCAAAGAAATAATGGCTGAAAACTTCCTAAATTTGGTAAAAGACATAAGACTACAAATTCAAGAAATTAAGTCAATCCTCAAAAGAATAAAACTAAAGAAATACATACCAATAAACACCATAGTCACATTTCTGAAAACTAAAGACAAAGAAAAAAAAGACCTTGTAAGCAGTAAATAACTCATGTCAGGTAGTACCATCTTATGCTCAGGGAAAGTTAAAGGAATTTAAATGGAAATGAGATTTCCACATTTTGCTTGAAGTGATAAATATTAATACCAGTAGACTGTGATAAAGTCACAGTAATACCTAGAGCAATCCCTATAAAAACTACAAAAAGAGATACACTCAAAACACTACATGAATAAAAAATAATCATAAAAATTGTTCAAATAACCAACAAAAGAAAAGAGAAAAAGAGGTAAAAGAAACAGAAGAAACAGAAAACAATAAAATGGCAGACTTTAGCTATCACATATCAATAATTACATATAAATAGTCTAAATATACCCAATTAAAAGGCTCAGACTGGTACCGTGGATAAACAAGTAGAAGCAACAGCAATGAAACATGACCTACTACATGCTGCTTACATGAACTCTCTTTAAATTCAACAAAACATTTAGCAAATTGATTCCATTAATGTATAGAAAGAATCACATACTATGAATTAAATGGGATTTATTTCATATATGCAAGGCTGCTTCAACATTTCAAAATTAACCAATATAAGTTACCATAATAACAGTGACAGAAGAAAAATCATATAATAGTATCAGTTGATGTGGGAAACGCATTTGAAAAATCCAATACCCGTGCATGGTAAAAACTCATAAAAACCAGGATTAGAAGGACATTATCTTTACTTGATGAACAGCATCTCCAAACACCTCCTGTTAACACATGGTGATTGTGCAGGACTGAATGCTTTCCCTCAAAGACCTGGAGCACAGCAAGAATGTCTGCTCTCTTCACTTTTTTTTTTTACACATAGTATTGGGACCTCTAGCCACTGCAATAAGGGAAAATAATGAAACAAAAGAAAAAGAAAAGCTTGGAAAGGATAAATGTAAACTGCTCTATTTTCAGATGATGTGATTGTCTACCTAGAAAATCTAAATGCATAGACAAAAAACATTCCTAGAACAAACAAGATAGTTCAATCGAGATTGCTGGATACATGATCAAAAAAAGAAAAATCAATCACATTTCCAACTATTAAAAGTGAACATGTGGGAACTGAAATTAAAAACACAATGCCATTTAGAATGATTCCAAAGAAAGATAACTATTAGGTACATACTTAAAAGAACTAACATGCTCATGAATTGAAAAAAAAAATCGTCCCAGTGAGAATGCCAATTCTCTGTAAATGAATCTATAGGTTTAATGCCATTAGTATCATAATTCAAGCAAGTTGTTTTCCTTTTTTTAAATGGCACCCTTATAAAACTTATAAGGAAAGGCACAACCGTAGGATAGTTAAAACAACCCTGAACAAAAGAATAATGTGGGTGGGGAGTATCACTCTATCAGATATTAAATCTTATTGTACAGCTACAGCAAGTAAGATTATGGTACTGGTAGATCACAGGGACAAATTTATGGAACAGGGTAAAGAACACAGAAAGAATAGACTAACAAAAATATACTCAGCTGATTTTTGACAATGGTATGAAAGCAACTGAACGGAGGAAGCAGCGAGGTTAAAAATAAAAATGGTGCTGAAGCAATTACATATCCCTAAGCTAAAACATGAAATCCAGGCTCGGGGCTTTGTCACTGGCGATGGGACAGGCTCCTCACAGCTTTCAGCTAGTGGCCTGAGGGCAGAGCGTCATGAGCCGCCTCTTCTGGTGCACTGAGCTTTTGGGTCCCTGTGCGGGAGGGGTCTGGGGTCAGAGACTGCTAGTGGGCCCCACATCGGAAGGGCCCCCCTAGAGCCGGGAGCAGAGTCTGGTCTAGGTGATTCCAGATGGAGGGTGCAGTGGCTGCTCCTTAGGGATGAAATCCAGAGTTTGGGAGGCTGTTTTGAAGGATGTGTATGAAGATGCTTGCAGGGGCCAAAAAGTGTCTTTGCTGAGCACTTACCAGGACCTGCTGAGGAAGCTCTTCTACAGAGCCCTTGTCAGTCACATGAGCCCCTCTTCCATGGTGGCGGTGGTCTGGGAAGGGTACAATGCAGTCTGCACCTCAAGCGCCATGACAGGACACACCAACTCAGCTGAGGCCACTCTGGGGACCATACAGGGAGAGTTCAAAACATCATCCATGCCAGTAACTCCATGGAAGGGCGCTAGAGGAAGATCCAGCTGTGGTACTAGAACAGCGAGCTGGTGAACTGGGCAGGTGGAGCCGTCACAGCAACATCTACCCAGCCTAAGGAGGGATCCGGCTGCAATTGGCCACCCCAGGGTCCGACCAAGACCAACAACCTCAGTCAGCAAGAACTCAAGCTCACACCCATATCTGTCTCTCTCAGATCACTCCCCTTTCCACCTTTTACCACACCTCATATATCAGAGGGGTCTGAAGCACCAACGTGATGTGCCTTTCTGTATCCTAACCCAGCATAAAATTGAACTTGAACCAAATCCTTTACGTAGCAAAATGTCAACTTTTGGAATGTCTTCAACAGTGGACACTGTAAACTCTCTTTTCCCAAGGAGGAGACATTAAAATTCACTGTGCCAAACAAAACAAGACAAAACAGAAGCAAAAGAATAACAACAAAAATCATGAAACTCAAACATTACACTTAATACAATTAATTCAAAAATAAATCATAGACTGGAATATAAAAGGCGAAGCACTACAAGTTTAAAAGAATACATAGGAAAAGGCCGGTTTGCGGTGGCTCACGCCTGTAATCCTAGCACTCTGGGAGGCCGAGGCGGATGGATAGCTCAAGGTCAGGAGTTCAAAACCAGCCTGAGCAAGAGCAAGACCCCGTGTCTACTATAAATAGAAAGAAATTAATTGGCCAACCAAAAATATATGTAAAAAAAAATTAGCCGGGCATGGTGGCGCATGCCTGTAGTCCCAGCTACTTTGGGAGGCTGAGGCAGAAGGATTGCTTGAGCCCAGGAGTTTGAGGTTGCTGTGACCTAGGCTGATGCCATGGCACTCTACAGCCTGGGCAACAGAGTGAGACTCTGTCTCAAAAAAAAAAAGAATACATAGGAAAAATATTCCAAATTCATGGTTAAGCAAATAGTTCTTAGGCTGAACACCAAAATAATAAAACATAAAAGGAAATATTTATTAATTGGACTTCATCAAAATGAAACACTTTTGCTTCGTGAAAGACCCCTTGAAAAAGATTGAAAGGCAAATTAGGAGAAAATATTTACAAAACATATATTTTACTAAGGACTCATGTCTATACCATATAAAGAACCCTTAACCTCAAAAGTAAAAAAAAAAAAAAAAATCCAATTACAAAATGGACAAAAGACACAACAAACTATTGCACATTTGTATCTTTAGAAACTATTATGCATTTAATTTTATATGTGTTTATGATTCTGTGCTACTTTTTCTCTTTTTCTGTGTTTCTGTTTTGTTCAATTCTGTTCATATTTCCCTCATCTCTGTCTTTTTCTACTTATATGTGAAATCTGCATCCCATATTTTTATTAATATCAATGATAAATTATGATAGAAAACAACATTTTTCCTTCCTATACTTCCTGGTGATTATATTTTCTCTTGTAATTTCTAAAGCATTGCTGCTTTCAATTTCAGAAAAATATGGATATTTGCATGCTAGTGAATGGCGTTTTTTTGTTTTTTTTTAAGAGAGCACAGACAACTCATTTGACGCCACAATGATTAACAAGAATTCTAGATGATCCTGGAATATAATATGTAAAATTCTGACTAAGCAGATGTGGTTTCTGGGCTCTCCGAAGGATTAACTAATTCCAGAACATGAGGCAATGTTTGCCAGGTGAGCTAAAGCAAGAAGGACATCACAGGTACATGAAGCAGCATGTTTAATGGCCTAGGACCATTAGAGATTATAGCACACCAAATATTAGGCATTGCAATTTGTCATGATTGGAGCAAAGAGTGCACAGTGGAGAGTGGTAGAACATTCTACTCCTACTACTACTTCTTCTACTGGCACTTTTCCAAGTGATTTATTCATATCTTACTTAATCTCTACTATAGACTTTTACAGTAGTTACTATTATGATCATCACCATTTTATGTTACAAGAAGCTGAGATGTAGAAGACTTTAATAACTTATCCAAAGTCATATGGTATTTGTTTTTATCCAGGACCAAATGTGTTGACCAGGAAATCTCTTTAAGATTGTAATATTTTAAAATTTTATAACTCTAGAAATGCTGGCCAAATTAAAATATGTAAAATTAGTTCTTAGCATATGATTATTCCCAGCTCTAAATGTACAGCACTATTTCAGTGGTTAGTTTTTATCTTTTCACAAGTATTTCATTTCTGTCTTAATCTGTATTCCAAACATGAGTTTGAGCTTTCCACAATCAAACAGAACTCTATAGATCAAAAGCCCCATAAAACCCTGCTTTGTCATAAACTAACAGATTGCTAGAGAAGATGGATCAAGTGAAGTTTAAGTGACCTTGTTTCTCAGGCAAGGCAAAAATGACAAAAGCTAAAGAAATAAAAGCAAAAAAATTTATTCTAGGAAGGCACTTTCCAGACTCTGAAAAATATAGGCCGTGTTTCTGACTTCTATTTAAAGACACCTAACTCATGGGCTCTGAGGTGATACCTATATAATTTTAGAAATGGAACAACTTTTGCATTCCTCTTTCAATTTATTTTTGATATGCTGTAATGCTTCAGATTTTGGATAATTCATAATTAACTCTCTGATAATAATCTTAAACAGAATGTTGGCCAAAGATGGAGTCTATCTCTGGTTCTAATAGTGGATTAAATTGAGCTTCGCTATGGATCAAAACAGCTCATGGGTAATTCCTATTTTTGCTTAAAATGGTTTTATACTCTGTAGGAAATAACTTGCTTCAATAACTCTAGAGCCATATAGACCTGGTCAAGCAATCTTAGAATGTGCCTGATATAAGTCAAATATTGTGTTTGCCATGTAATCTTCTCAAAAATCCTGTGAAATACATGTTATTATTCTCTGTTCACTAGAGTGTGATGAGTAATGAGTGAAAAAAATAATAAGCAGAGGTTTCAATAATCAAATCAAGATTATTCCTTTTTCACTCGAACTGGATTGACATCATTCATCCCTTATGAAGCATTCCCTTTATTAAGGTAATTTCCTTAATGAGAATATTTGTTTAAAAAAACATTTTTGTCAAATGCAAAGGCATGTGTACAGGTTAAGGATTCTATGTTATTTAATTTCATTTAACAACTATGTATTAAGCATTTATTATGGGCCAGACATGGAAAGAAGGAGATAAGACATTGAACAAAATAAATATATTCCCTCTTTTTATGAATGTACCACCTATTTAAGAAAATTGGAGAGAAATAAATAGGTATAATAGTGTGATGAATGTTACCAGAGACAATATTCTAGGTATTATGGTGGTGTGTAGCTTTATCCCTATTCTGTTCTTTTTGTGTAAACTAGAAATAGTTCTAAAATCTTGATGTGCCATGTATTATAGTAAATGTAGCTAAAATATCTCATAAGTGCTTAGTGTTGTGAATGTTTTATAGTTCAAATTGTATCACATCATGAGACAAAAATATCTGATTGATCATTCATCATTGATTCTGAATTGTCATTATTTATTATTATGACATTCTAACCTCTCCACTACAGTTAGTATATACTAACTTGTCACAAAGAATAATTTGTATGATATTATTTTGTTATCATATGAATGTCTCCTTTTCTTTTAACTACATATCAAATGCTTTTGACACCATTTGGTAATTTTTACTTCAATCAATTTATTCAAACAGTGTTATGGAATAGTAATTTTCTATTTGAATAAATTATTGTTAAGTTGAACCATTTGTTTCTATTAGAAAAACTGGATATATGTTTAAGTCTTTCACAATTTTAAAAAGCAGTGATTTAATTGCTTCCCTAAATGCTTGCAAAAGATGTTTTTCCTCACCTATTACAAAAATAATATGTACCTCTTATAATTATCGATTTCCTGTATTTCAATTATTATAAAAACATATTCCTTTCTGATGTTTCCATTGTCACAACTTTGGTAAATAGACATGAATTCAGGCATGATCCTGTGACTTTTTTTTTTTTTTACCCTGATCCTGTTTTTTTAGGGCTTTTGCTATGGTTTGAATGTTTGCATCCCCTCCAAAATTCATGTTGAAACTGAATCAGCAATGTGTAGTATCAAAAGGTAGGAGTCTTAGGGTGTGATTCGACCATGAGGGCTCCTCCGTCTTGAATGAGATTAAGAGCCTTGTAAAAGAAACCCCTTTTGCCTGTCTGTCTGCCACCATATGAGGACATAGCATTCATCCCTTCCTGAGGATGCAGCAACAGGCATCAACTTCCAGGCAGAAAGAACAGCCCTCACCAGACACTGAATGAGGGCACCTTGATTTTGGTCTTATTTTCTGTTCTTTATAAATTATCTAGTCTTTGATATTTTGTTATAGCAGCACAAACTAAGATAGCTTCCCTCTTTCTGTTATCCTGACTTATATCAAGATTATTTTGTACTTTCTTTCCTTGACAGGATTTGGAATTAGGCATTTCTCTGATAATCCTAGATTTAGTGGGTAACTGTTTTAGAGACTTAAATGTGGTGCTAGCAGCGTTCATTGTTATTGAGAAGATGTTCCTTTAAGAGAATATATTCTCAGAGTGTATATATATATATATACACACATAGTGTGTGTGTATATATATAAATATTTCATAATACTTTCAGTTTAATTTTAACATTGTGGTATTTTTTCTTACTCTATTTAATTTTATAATTGCTCATTTTATATTGAATAAACTTATTCATAACATAACATGATTGCTTAATTGCTTTATTTTACCTTTAAAAAGTTACAAAATGAAAATGCAGGTATTACAACAGACAAAACTACTGAATAATGTCTTAAATTTCTTTTGTTTTGTTATAATTCTTAGACTACATTCCATTCAGTGGAATTCCAGGGCAAATGTGGTAGGAGTGGTCCAATCTGGGTCTTGGCCGTAAAGAAATATGTTTTCTGTAAAGAAATTTTAAGCACTAATTACATTTACTAACACATGATTTCTGTTTTATTCTCACTATGTGCCCATGATTTTAATATTGCCAGTAAGAAATTAATTATTCCTCCAAATTGTTTCTTAGTGAAATTTTGAAAAAATGTCTACAAGATTACTGTAGTTATCACTGAGTCTAAATTTCACATACACATCTATAGGCTTTATGTTATCACAGTTATTTTACTTTTCATTAATAAATAGTACTTTATATTTGGAAATTACTTTAGAGAACTCCGATATACAAATGGGCTGAGAACATGCAGTCTCAACTACCCATGTTTCTTGCAAGAATACATTTGTAATGGTTCAGAATCCTTCCAGCTTTCTTTTGAGTCAATTTTTGTCTCCAATCCCGCAATACCACATATCTTTGCTGGCAAACAGCAAATTCAAATAAACAATGAATGCTGTGATTGCAAAGCCAAAAATGCAAAACCCAAACTACTCCATTTCTGCTGTTATTGACCATCTCACAGAATATCGGTGGAAAAGTAAAAAGACCTTCCCATACAAGATGGAATACTGCTTACTGTCAAGCTATGTGCATAGAAAGAGAAGTGTTGAAAAACTAACCACAAGCTTTGCAGTACTGAGTTATATGGAAAAAAATGTGGAAACAAGAAAATATGCTCAGATTCTTCTATTTGCTGTATGTGATTTTGCTATTTTGAGTTATTTTTTTCTCTGGAATGAAGATTTATAATATTTGCAAGCAGCCTTGTACTTTTGACAGTGAAACACCAAAACTTAAAACAGCTCCTCAAAGAATGAAAAATGGAAATTGTGTGGAAGACTGTTAATTGTGCAATGAAAACAACAACAACACAGGAAGGAGTGGTATTTACATACAAAAAATAAGAATCAAGTTTCAAAGAAAAATATCAGAGAAACAATGAATGAGTTTTAAATTTTCAGAATTGGATATTCATTCTAATGCAACAAATCAAATAATACCAACATTTTCTATCATTTAGCCATTTTCTCTGCTTTTTTGTGTGTGTTTTTAGAAAAAGAACAATTTCAAAATTATTTTTAAATTTGTCTTTATGATATTCCAGTGGAATATCTTAGACTGTGGAGATAAAGGAAAGCCAAGAGAATCAATCCAAAAGAGCAAAGACATCGACACAAAGGCATTGCTACACTAGCAATTTTTGGAATTTATTATAAGATGGACATTTTTTAAAAACTCTGCCAAACTCATTTTTACAACAAGATTTTTTCCAGCCATTTGTATATGTGTTGCTTTATGTGAAAGGAGCTATCCAGTGTTAATTTTTTAAAGAAAATTTTCTTTCATCCATTATGAATGATGATAGAATGAAATACAAACTAATTTTGTAAAAAAACATGAATATGTGAGGATTATTGAAGACTTTACAGAAGTTAAGGCTTGAAATTACTAACTAAGTCACATAAAAGCAAACATGTAAATGTTTGCTTTTTATTTCTTATCAAGACAAATGCATTGATGTATTTTAAAAGTATTAATCCATTACTTTTATTTTAAATATTTATTTTATTTCAATTTTCAGCTTTACTGTCGTAATTACACATTCGAACTTCATTAAAAGATAATTTTCACTGTGTTTCTTTTCTGGTCATTAATGTTACTCATTTTATTTCATTATTATTATTAAAAATAAATTTTTCATATAAACAAAGATGTTAACAAATAAGCCACTTCAGGTGTCTGACCATTCCATCACACTGAGTGCCTTTATTTTAGTTCTTGACATTCTTCCACAGTTGCAGTGTATATATATTGGATATATATATTAGTATTTCAATATTATAGATTATATATGTTTAAATTGAAGTTCTGGTGTGTTGCTGTTTTCTTTTGCTTCGTTTTTACCATTTCTGGCAATTTATATTTCTTCTTGCTGAGAAATTCTAAATTTATTTTCAATCTTTAAAGTAAATCTTTATAAAGAGTGACATCAGCAAGATGCTGGAATAGGAATTCCCAGCCTTTTCTCTGCACTAGAAGCACTGATTTAACAATGATATACAAGCTAAAATACCCATATGAGAAATCTAGAATCAGTTAAGTGGTTGCAGTACCCAGCGCCAGCACAAAGCTGAGGACACTCACTGAATCAGGTCAGAAGAGCAATTTCCCTTGACCTGAGTCAGCCCTTTCCCCAAGCCAGCGCAGCTTCCTGCTGAGGAAGATTGCTTTGGCCTGTGACTTTCAGGAGGGGATGGGGGGAGGGAGATGAACTGAGAATGCTTGCAACATCCCTAGCCTCTGGGGATGCTGCACCAGGGGCCTATTTCTGTCTCACCTTAAGAAGAAAGAGAGAGGAATGGAGCATGCATCCTGGTCTTTCAGAGCACTTCACCTAGCTAATTTCACTTAACATAATATCCTCCAGATTCATCTATTTAGTTGCAAATGATAGGATGTCCTTTCGGAAGGGAAATAGAAAAAAAAAATCATAAAATTCGTGTGGAACCACAAAAGACCTGAATAGCCAAAACAATCTCGGGCAAGAAGAATAAAGCTTGAAGCATTGCACTTTCCAATTTCAAAATACATTACATAGCTACAGTAATCGAAACAGTGTATCAGTAATCAAGAGAGATATATGGACCGATGGAACAGAAAAAACAGCCCAGAAATAAACCCTTAAATGTATGGTCAAATTGACCTTTGATAAGGGTGCCAAGAATACACAGTGGGGAAGGATAGTCTCTTCAGCAACTATTACAGTCCTGGAAAAACTGTACATCCACATGCAAAAGAATGAAATTAGACCCTTATATTACACCACACATAAAAATCATCTCAGAATGGATTAAAGACTTAAATGTAAGACCTGAAACTGTAAAAGTCCTACATGAAAATGGGGGAAGATTTTTGACATTGGTTTTGGCAAGGACTTTTTGGATATAATATCAAAAGTACATGCCTCAAAACCAAAAATAGGTGAGTGTACATCGAACTAAAAACTTCTACACAACAAAAGAAACAATCAGCAAAATGAAGAGGCAACCCATGGAATGGGAAAAGATATTTGCAAACCATTTATCTGGTGAAGGTTTAATATTCAAAATATGTAACAACTCCACTACTAAACAAATAATCTAATAAAAGTCTGTGAAGGACTTGAATCAACATTTCTCAAAACAATAACAACAACAAAACCCAAACATACAAATATCCACCAGTTGGATGAGAGGAGAGTAGAGCAGGAAATGTTAAAATTTGAGCTGTATTGTTTAAAAGGGTGTTAGTATTTATCTCTATGGGTTATCTGCATGTTTGACAGATTTCCTTATTTAAAAAAATCATGACGGCAAAATTTTTCTCCATTCTTAAAAGGGATAAGAACTACTGCTTAACTACACAGCAAATAAAATATTCAGCTTGTATTTAGGGATTTTATTAACCCTGTATACTTAAAAATAAGATCACCTCAGCATGATTAGATGTCCAGAATATGATATAGACACTGAAACCAGGACTCCACTGTGAGGTTGGTAAATTTAATTCTTTTATTTTAAACTCAATCCAGGACATACCTATCATTAAATGAGATAGTACTAGATGTTCTATTTAAAATACTTAATCAAAGAAGGTACATGGATGTCAAATACACACATGAACAGATATTCAACATCTTCAGTTATCATGGTTATGCAAACTAAATTCACAAAGAGATATCACTACATACCCACTAAAATAGCTTTAAAAAATGACTATACCAAAGGTGCTGGGTTGTGAAGACACTGGAACTTTCATTTCCCAGAACTTTCATTCTATTGATGTAAAATGGTATAACAACTTGAAAAGTGTTTTAGAACTTTCTTAAAAATTTCAGCATAGACCTACCATATAACCCAGCTTCTCTACTCCTAGGTATTTATTCATAAGAAATAAAAGCGTATATTCACACAAAGTCATGTACTTGAATATTTACAGCCACATTATTTGTAAAATCCTCAAAATAGAAACAACCCAAATGTCCATCAACAGGTAAATGAATTTAAAAAAATTAGTATGACATAAAACAAAATATTATGTAGCAATAAAAATAAATGAACTATTGATACATTGAACAACATGATTGAATGTCAAAATCATTATGTGGAGTGAAAAGAGCCAGACAGAAGAGGGCACATACTATATGATTCCATCTATATAAAATTACAGAAAATAAAAATGAATCTTCAATTACCAAAACACCCACAAATATCCACCAGATGTATTAAAAGGTGCTCAACATCATCAATCAGAAAAACACAAATCAATTCACAATGAGATAGCACCTCGTACCTGTTATGATGGCTGTTACCTAAAGAAACAAAAGATGAGGATTAGAGAAATTGCAACCATTGTACACTGTTGATGGGTATGTGAAATGGTGCAGCCATTATGAAAAACAGTATGGAGGTCCTTCAAAAAATTAAAAATAGAACTACCATATGATCCAATAATTCCACTTCTGGGTGAATATTCTAAAGTACTGAAATTGGAATCTTGAAGAGATATCTGCACTCCCTTGTTCATTGCATCATTGTTCCCAACAGTTAAGAAATGGAAACGACCTAAATGTCCACGGATGGATAAATGAATTTTAAAATTGTAGAGTATATACACAATGAAATATTATTCAGAAGAAGAAGAAAATCCTGTCTTATCCTCCAACATAAATGAACTTGGAGAATATTATGCTAAGTGAAAGAAACCAGTCACAGAACAAATACTCCATGATTTCACTTTTATGAGGTATCTGTCATAGTCAAACTCATAGAAGCAAACAGAAGAATGGTAGTGCCAAGACCTGGGAGGAGGGGAAATGGAGAGTTGTTGAATAGATAGATGTAAAGTTTCAGTTGTGCAAGATAAATATGTTCTAGAGATCTGCTGTACAACATAGGGCTTATAATTAATAATACTGTACTGAACACTTAAAAATTAAGTGAGTAGATCTCATGTTAAACTTTCCATGTAAAAAATCTTTATATCTTCATGAATTTTTTAAAATCAATATTTATATTTAAATATACTCATATTTACATGTGTTGGATTTTCATGGACCAGCTGTTAGTAGGAGGATATTTTAGAGGCATATGGGAGAAAGTCAATCAGCTGAAGAATTATTTATTATTATTTTTTGGTTAAAGAGATATGCAGCTTCCTCAAGATAAGGCCCTCCTACCTAATTTTTCTATGCGTCTTATGATATCTTTTTCCACTCAGCCACTTTTCAACACTTCTTTCCTATCCTGTTTGGTCTCAGAATTGACTAAATCAGTTATTACTGGGGTAGGGGGTGCGCTCATCCTGGGGGTGTGTTTTAGTTTTGGTTGCTGGTGCTCTCTGGGTTTTGCTTTCTCTAGCTCTTGCTTGGGTTCCTTAATTTCCTTTATGCTGCCCCCACAGTATCAAGCTATTTGTAATAATTCTGCTGGGTGTGAATATCCCCTGCTTTCTGCTTACTTGCATCTTACTGGGAATTTGCCAGCTGTCCCTAGGTACTTCTCACTTATGGTGTAAATTGTGGGACTTTTTTCCATCCCATGATTTTAAGGAAAAGAAATAGAGAATCATGAGCTCTAGGCTGCTCTCCTGCTTCTAATGAAAAATGAAACACTAAGAATATTGTTTAAAATGATAATTATATGCAAAAGAATGACAAAATAATTTAACTCAGAATTGTGAAGGTGGGAGAGGAAAAAGTAATGAAATTTAACTTATTTTTTTTATTTAGAAAGAAAATCATGCATGTCTAAGATTAAAAATTATTTAGCATTATTGAAGTAAGCATCAGAAGAGATGAAAGCCCAAACTGACAAAAGTAGTTTCCTCTGGGAAGCAGATGTGGTGGTGGAGAGTGATGGAATAGCGAATTTTTATTTTCTTCATAAGCTATTCTTTGCTACTTATGCTTGACCATGTGCATGTGGTGCTGTATTCTCTCTCTTTCTTGTCATCTTTCTCTTTTTCTCATCTCTCTGAGAGATTTATTAGCAGTACCTCTGATCCTTCCTGTCTTCTCTGTCTTCTAGTTCGGCAACATTCAGGTCCTGATATTAGAAAATAGAGAGGCTGGGCTTATATGTAATTTATTAGGAGATTTAATGGCTGTCATGACACCCCGCTGGACACCATAGGAGCCAAGGCTATGGATGAATTATTCTTCTCAATTTAAGTGCCAGACTTTTACTTCAAAGATATTATGAATTATTGAAAAGACTTCAAAAAGCTTTTCTTGTGATTTCTAATAATTCAAGTTACTATTGAGTATTTTCAATTTAGATAATCTTGTGATTGGCTCTGCAACTTTTCTATAAACACATGTAATTATCACTTGAATATAACAGAATTGGTGCAAATTATATTATGGGTATGGGTTTAAACTTTTAATTTTTGACTAAACTCACTTATTTTCTTAGCAGTCAACCACTATGAGGACAGATTCATTTATTTAGTGTAGTTTTGTTATTATTGTGCTAGACATATTTAACTTTTCTTAGATGATGATTGAATTTTGGCCATTTTTGGTTTCTTGTGAGTGGCTAAGTTAGAATAATTAATTCTAAGAAAAGAACTACTCTGCACATTTCCCCCTCATATTATGAAAACCAAATATTTCCCAAGTTTAAAAGACTCAATAAGTTCTATAGAATATAATTTACTAATAAACTGGAATTTAAAAATCTATGATATACAGTCTGGTAGGTTTGAATATTAAATCCAATTCAAGACATGATATCTAGCATTTATGAGAAATACAGTCAAGTCATTGATAATGAGTATTAAAATACAGCATAATTTTTGAGCTTTCTGTCTCATTCCATTGGTTGTTGTGTCTGTTTATATGCTTGTATCATGCTGTTTTGGATACAGTAGCTTTATAATATATTTTGAAAACAGAGAAAGTGTGATGCCTCCAGCTTTGTTCTTTTTACTCAAGATTGTTTTGCCTATATGAGGTGTTTTTGATTCCATATTAAATTTAAGATTATTTCTTTAATTTCTGTGAAATGACATTGGAATTTTGATATGGATTGAATTGTATCTGTAGATCACTTTGGGTAGTAGGGACAGTATAGCAATGTTAATTCTTCAAATCCACGAACATGGGATATCTTTCTATTTTTTTGTGTCATCTTCAATTTCTTTCATCAAAATTTATGGTTTTCAGTATATAGATTTTCATCTCTTCTGTCAAATTTACTCCTAACAATTTTTGATGCTATTGTAAATGATATTGTTTTCTTAATTTACTTGGGCAGTTTTTTGTTAGTGTATAGAAAGGTTATGGATTTTTTCGTGAAGTCTTTGGCATTTTCCATATATATATAAAACCACGTTATCAGCAAGCAGAGAAAATTTCAAAACAGCATGGTATTGGCATACAAACAGACACATTGACCAATGGAACAGGATAGAAAGCTCAGAAATATACCCAGGTGTTATGGTCAATTGGTTTTTGACAAAGGTGCCAAGAACACACAATGGGAATAAGACAATCTCTTCAACAAATAGTTTGGGGAAAACTAGATATACACATATAGATGAATAGAATTAGACCCTTATCCCATGTATAAAAATCAACTGGAAATGGACCAAAGACTTAAACATAAGACTAAAAATTGTAAAAGTACTAGAAGAAAACAGGGGAAAAGCTTCCCAACATCGGTCTGAGCAAGAATTTCTTGGATATGACCCCAAAAGCACAAGCACCAACAGGAAAAATAGGCAAATGGGATTGTGTCAAACCAAAATCTCTGTATATTAAAGCAAATTGTGAAGATACAAACAATTTGGAAGAAAATATTTGCAAACCGTACATCTGGCTAATAATAAAACTATGTAAGGAACTCAAACAATTCAAAAGCATAAAAATATAAAAACAAATAACTTAATTAAAAAATGAGCAAAGGACCTGAATAGACATCTCTCAGAAAAGGCATATGAATGACCAACAAATATATGAAAAGTGCTCAACTTTTCTAATTATTGGGGAAATGTAAATTAGAACCACAATGAGATATTACTTCGCATGTGTTAGGGTGGATATTATGATAAAGACTAAAGATATGAAGTGTTGTGGATGTGGAGAAAAGGAAATCCTTTCATACTGCTGGTGGGAATGTAAATTAGTACCACCTTGGTTTGGAGAACAGTATGGAAGATCTTTAAAAATAAATAAATGAATAAATAAATAAATAAATTAAATTAAAAAGGAGCACTACTATATGTTTCAGAAATCTCACTTCTGGGTATATATCCAAAGGAACTGAAATCAGTATGTCAAAAAGCTACCTGTACTCCATGTTCATTTCACCATTACTCACAATAGCCAAGATATGAAAGCAACCTAAGTGTCCATGGAAGGATAAATGAATAAAAAATATGTGGTATATATACATAATAGAATAGTATATAGTCTTTAAAAAGAAGGAATTTCCATCATTTCAACAACATAGATGAACCTGTAGGACAATAAGCTAAATGAAGTAAGCCAGACACAGAAAGACAAATACTGTATGATCTCATTTATATGTGGAATCTAAAAAGTTCAACTTATAGAAAGAAAGAGTACAATATAGGTTACCAGCAGTTGGGGAGGGGGAGATGTTGGTTAAAGAGCATAGTTTCATTTAGAAGGAATAAATTTTTGAGATTTATTGCATAGCATAGTGACCACAGTTAATAATAATGTATTATATATTTCAAAATTGCTAAGAGAGAAGATTTAAAATGTTCTCACCATAAAAAGATAAGTAGGTGAGATAATAGATATGCTAATTAGCTTGATTCAATCTTTCTACTAAATATAAGTATATATATGTATAAAATAGTACATTGTACCCAATAAATACATATATAATTATGATTTGTCAGTTAAAATTTTTAAAAAAGAATTTCACTAAAAATTGGATAATTGAAGGGAGTATTCTCTTTCTTATACTTGGAGAGGTAAGACACAGCTGACTTCCAGAAAAAGGTTCGCTTCAGTCAAAGATCGGTTGCATGGGCTACACTGGGATTTCTCTCCTTGCAAAACTGTAGGAGTGATGTGGTTTATTGCATATCCAATCATACTTAAAATTTGGAGAAACAAATGTACATTTTTAAGCTAATCTTTAAGGCCCTGAGGCATATCACCACTTAATTTTTTGGCATTCTCAATTCTTGTTTTTATTGTCACCACTTTCAACTTTAATTTAGTCCTAGGAGAGCATGCAACTGATATGTCTTCAGCTTCTCTCCAGTTTCTCTCATGACTGCTGTCTCATAATAACTCCTAGACTCAATGTTATACCTACAGATCCAATATCTTCATGAATGCCACTATAAACATCAACAGTTCGCCATGTTTTTCCTCTGTTTTCTGTGGTAGATGATTTTTGAGTTATACTCTTTCTTATATTTTCAGTATCCTCCTTTTCTTTTTGTTTTGTAGTATTTTTATGCATAAAAATTCAATCCTGTGCTCTAAAGACTTGGTGTTTTCTAAGAGATCAATAAATAAATGCCTTTGATTTTATTTGCAATTGAGTGGTAGTTAGGTTTTAATACCTAACCTATAGTCAGAAGGCATTGATAAACATAGTTCTCATCCAAAATATTTTATTCCCAGAATCTGTCCTTTTCTGTATTCTCAAGCCCATCTGTAAAAGCCCATCATCGGGTTGATCCAGGCTATCCCTACAGTCCTACCTAGATCCTGACTTGGACTTGCCATAGCAAATCTTGTCTCATTTAGCAATACATTCTTTATACAGCACTGTATTATCTGACACTTCCTAACTCTTGATCCATGTTACCTACTTTTATTCTAGCTCCAATACTTTTATTGATTTTTCAGATATGCCATGCAGTGTTACTTCCCTGCACTGAAATATTTCCCTTGCTTAAAACTGTTTCACTCTCCTTCTCCCACTCCTCTTTACCACAAACACATTGCCTAGCCAACTATTCATATCCACCTCAGGTAAGCCAATTTTCAGAGTTTCATGCTTTTCTTGCATTGCTAGAATAAATTAAAGTATTTTCCCTTTTTAATTCCATACAAGTCATTGTGTATAATTGATCCATAATAATGCAAGGAAATAACTATTCAAAGTTGCTGATTAAGTGTTTCGATGTAAGCTCCTCAAGGGCAAACATTCTCCTCTCCTATCCATCCCCAAATTCATAGATCTAGACATTAGATAGTATGTAATAAAAATATTACATATTTGTTCAAAGAGAAAATATCTTCTTATAAATCTCCTAGTAAAATCTCTTTGTTGGCATTAAAATGATTCTAATATGTCAGCTGTATTTCTAAAGAAATTTTTCTGACCCAGGTATTAAAAATACTTTTACATAGAAATATTTCTGAAAGATGTGTTTGATTTTGAATCTTTGTCCATTATCTGGTTGATTAAAATATAGCCAGTAACAACTTTTTTCTCACTAATTTATTTTTCAGAAAAGTTATGTGTATCCAGTAAAAGCTGACTTATCTAGCATTTATTAACCATAGACATAAAGTTATCCATGAACTCATCTAATAAAATATTCATAATAATAACTCAAGACTATAAAATTCTGGAGTAAGTTATAATTACATTGTTTATGTTAGAGTTCTAATGGCAATACTATTGTTATTTACATGTCAGGCACATATACGATTTCATTTAACATTCATCATAATCCTGAGATGTAGATATTAGTACCCCCTTTTACAAATTAAGACACTTCCAATGTCACACAGCTGGGAAGTGACACGGTCAAGAGTCAAACCTACATTTGTTTAATTTTACAGAGTCCAGGATATTAAGAACCACTTACAGTTCACAAGCATCAGCATTAAATGGACTAAAGTTGTTAGACTGAATCTTTCAGGGAATCTGTACCCTACCGGGACCCTGGGATCTTGTTTTCAGCTTTTTAGGCTTAGAAAAAACATTGATCAAGTCAGTTCCCTGGGGCATGATTGGATAACATAAAACTCACGAGAGACTTGTTTGTAGACAAGAATGACAATTTATTATTTTGCCCTGAGAAATGTTACAGTCAAGCTGGCTTCGATATTCATGCTTGGTTGTTTGTGTATCTTTTATGACATGTTCTATGTTAGGCTATAAAGTCTGAATCCTTTGAGAACTGTGGTTGTTAACTAGGAGACTAGGAGAAATGGGCATACAAATAGTTGTTTCATAAGATAGTTGTTATTTCTAGATGATGTTGATAATTGGTATTTCTTAAGAAATATTCCACTTAGCTAGAATTTTTATATATTTTTCAGCTAATTGTAGGTTGCATTGCCTTTCAGTATCTATTTTCCTGACAATATTTAAATTAAAAAGAATGTTTTTCTCTATAATAATATGATTGTCCCACAATCCTGCAGGTTTAATAATGTAATTTCCTCAGATCCTTAAAAGCAGCTCTACACTACAGGGTCAGATACCCACTAAACAAAAATAGAAATGATAAATTCATTAAAAATACCAATTTATACTGTACTTTAAAACAAAAATACTACACCTGCAGAAATAGCATATCGTTAGTATTCTCCTCCTGTAGAAAGAAGAAAATCAGATCAAAATCATAAAACTGCTGGATGAGCATGTAATAAGAACAAAAGGCTCCAGTGTACTCTATTAAATGTTTGGTGGCAACAGAATTAGGTATCCTAGTTTGTCCTACACATTTGGGATAACCTTTTATTTTGAAGTACTTTGGACATTCAGGATTTGACATTGTCATCATTTCCTTTATTGTGTTCCTTCCTAGATAGACCACAGACACCTTCCATTTCTGACTTTTGCATTCTTTTTTTTTAGATTGTTGATAATGTTTTCCAGCTAAAATTGTAACATTGTACCTGTCAGTTAAATTTTTTTTTTTTACTTTTTTCTAACCCACATTGCGATGATTTAAAGTTTAACTCTTGGAATATCATATATTCTTTTTCTGTCAAGGTATTTTGAGCAATTCTATGTAGTTTACGTGTGCTGATATCTGGAGGCACTATTGCATGGCATTTAAGTACACAGATACTACATCAGATTGCCTGGTTTCAAATCCTTATTACACCATATATTGCATGAATTGGGGGTATTGATCCTTCTATACTTAGGTTTTCTCACCCATAAAATGGGGGACATATATCGTTAAGAAACAAGTAGCTCAGTTAAAGAGACGTTAATGAAGAGATTATTTACAGAGATATATTAAGGGTCAAAAGAATAAACAAGAGATGATGAGTAATAAAGAAACTAACCATAGAACAAAGCTGTTTATCACCACTATTATTGAAGGCACAAGTTAGACAAATAGTGTTGTTGGAAATCATTGGAAATGGAACTATATGGACTTGGGCCGCGTGACAGAGGTGTTTTCAAGGAAGGATGAGTCTGTGTCAGAGATTCAATGGCTGAGCAGGAATGAAGTTGGAGAATAATACCGTGACTGCTCTCTTCTTTCCTCTCACCGAGCTCTTGCTGTTGCCTCCCTTTGGCTGAAGAGAGTACAAAAAGCAGTAAAGAATAGATTAGATATGGAGGGAAAAAAAAGAGAATAATCTCCATATCCTGTATTAGAGCCACCTGAGAGGCTAGTATGAGGAATAAATGGATTAATATATGTGAAATACTGAGGAGATAGTCTGATACATAAATATAAAATAATATTTAAAAAATTATTCTATAGAACAAGTAGGATGGTGTACAATCCTAACTTAAAAGCATCTATAATAGAGCATATTTAAAAAGCTGTCATATTTAAAATAGTTAAATTTATCAGAGTTAAAGCTTTATTAAAAACTGCATTATCAATGGGAGTGTTACAATATCCATAAACTCATCAGTGCTGGAGAGAAAAACCAAAATCAGAATGTGTATGTGAGTGAGGCTCTGATATAGTTGAACTCTGCAGCACATGAGGAAAATCAGGTAAGGGGAAACATCAATTCTTGGCAGCCCCTCAACTACTGGTCCTGTTTAGTAACAGTACATGTCTCCAATATCAGTCCCCATACAATCCTCATTTTGTCTCCCGGTATGATAGACATTTTACGAGGAATGCTGTGAATTTCTTCTTGAACATCATAATATGTCCATGATCTTAACATCATGACATTTGCATTAGTAGAGGACAGTTAAGTTGCTTATGAAAGAGACAGTAAGATCTAAGATATATATATACACACATAAAATTTCCTTTTTTATCTCTCTGAAAACAGTCCACTGTGAGCATTCTGAGTTGATAGGTGGCTCTGCACCCTTAGGTCATTTAGGGCCCTACATTCCTTTCACCTTGTCTCTCTGTCATCCCCTGAGGCATTGTGTTTGTCTGCAAGGCCAAAGCTACATCCTAGGCACTTCCGTGCATTAGTTTCTGGGAAAGGGGAAGAATGTCAAGAGGTGTGTCCGTTGTTTTAAGGTGTTGGCATAGAATTTACACTGCTCATTTCTGTTCATATTCCATTGCCAAAGACCTTATCACTTAACCTAATTGCCACACCTAAAAGCAAGGGCAGCTAGGAGCTATAGTATAGCTAGGTAGGCATAGATCTGGATTGTTTTTTTAAATTACTATTTAAGAAAGAATGGTTGAATAGATGGTGTTTGATAGCCATCTTTTTGAAATTACTTTCCTATTTTGCAGCTCTTTGATGAGATAATTAATGTTGTCTGAAATATGAGTTGCCATGCCTCACTTTAATTAAAGAATACACTTCATAAATTTCTTAGTTATGTATTTTTGACTCATTTATTAATCAAAATGGGGTATAAAGGAAGGTATGTTGAAAGTGTATAGGAGGGTGTATTGAATATATGTGTTGGAATTTTATACAACATCACTTCAAAAAAGTCTCTCTCTCTCTGTGTTCTATTTTATATTATTCTTATTTTTCATTTGATAAAAGAACAATTCAGAGAGATAAAAATAATTACCCAAAGTCAAACAGCTAATAGGTGACAAAACCAGAATCTGAGCTCCATTATTTTGAGTCATTTCAGTGGACAATGGCGTTTCCCTAACATCAAAAACCCTGCTTATCTTGTCTGATGTGGATCTATTCAATTAAATATTTCTAAAACTCTTAGGAAACCTGACTGTAATTTAGAGGGTGTGATACATTCTAAATTCCCTTTTCATGTTAAATCTTGATTCTGTGGGCCATGGTAAGCTATTTTATTACAGGTATTTCCCAGAATATTCAAAGAAGAAGTCATTATTGTATTAATATTATAAACATATTTATGAAAATATGACTGACTCACAAAACTGACCTATTATAAAGTGATAAGAATATTACTTATCTACAAATGAAGCATTTCCATTTTTAATTATTATTTATTGTTTTGAATTTCCTGTAACAGTATTGAGCTTCTTTTGATAAGCAATTTCTTTAGTCAAGAATCGGTCTACCCTTTTAAGGACTCTGCACACTCCAGTCCAGGAATAATAAACATTTTTAAAAATCTATAAGATTTAAAATTTCACCAGAGTTTAGAAAGAGTGGAAGGCATTATGTAAACTCACAATCTTAAGAATGGTGCATTTATTTAATGCATCTGTTTCTTTTTCTCTTTGGATTATTTTTTATACCGTAAAGGTGGTGGCTTCTGAAAGGTAAAATGTTTTAAAAAATTAAAAGAAAAATCCATATTTATAAGAGCATTAAAATGAACTGTGCCCTTATACTTTGCTTTTAATGGTTTATTAATAAACACTTCAGAGAGGAGATATAACAAAACATGAATTACTCTTCTTCTGTGTATATTATTTTTATTCTCTAGCATATATTAGGCATATCCAAGTAGGCACTGCTCCATGTAGAATGAATAAAAGCTAGAGTGATGATTAGGTTATATTCTGGTGCTGAATTCACAGAGGGTACCTGGTAAATATGTATGAGAGGGCCTCCTATTTTTCTGCTAATAATTAAAGGGAGGTTTGTTGTGGAGAACATACTATATTATGATTCACAGATTTTTATGCCATAACCTTCTTGACTCTAAAAACATTAAAAATGGCACACAAAGACTGTAAATTCACAACTCCATGTTGCTTTATAAAACTTTGGATTCTGGTTCTTTTCTTCATCTAAGCAAGGCCCAGTTGGTTCCTATGAAGCACATAGAGTTTCTTCAGCAGTGGGGGCACAGTGGAGCATGTTCTTTTGCCACATCGGATTTCATGTGTACTGTGAGGGAGTGGAATCATTACTCATCTTGTAGTCAATCACTTGCCAACTTTGAACCATGTGTCTTTGGGCAACTCATTTAAACTCTAATAACCCTTTGCATATTTAAACAGTAATTTCCATTTGCATCCAAAAGCAATAATAACTCTTAGAATGCAATAATTAAATCAGATAATTTATGGGGTAGTTATGGATTAGGCCTTCACTGTTTTCTAAGTATTAGAAAAAATATTTCTGTAATGAAGAATCTAGTCTTCAGAGAGTTCATCAGAGGAGTAACCTTTTGTGATCTCACTCACTTTGACAACATGAACCATTAGTTGCTCTCATTTCACTTTTTCTCCTCATGGTTTTAATCAGGGTATCATTTACAAACAATGTATTAATCCAGCTTAAGTGTAATTTTGATGACTTTGGACAAAGTGTAAACCCATAAAAGTACCACAATAATCAATGTATCTAGCATTTCCACCATGCTAAAAAGTTTGTTCATGGGCTATGTAATCAATCATCCCATTCATGACCTCGGGTTGAACCTGGTTTGATTTGATTTCTGTATTATAGTTGATATTTTACTTTTCTATAGTTTCATATAAATGAAATAATATACTATGCATTTTTTGGCTCAGTAAATTTTTATAAATTTTATTCATGGTTTTGCATGTATAAATAGTTTCTTCCTTTTTCTTGCTTAATATTTTTCCATTTTAAAATAATCACAATTTATTGGTTCACCTATGGATGGAAATTTGGGTAGTTTTCAATTTTTTGTTCTTATGAATAAAGTTGCTATGAATATTTATGTATAAGTCATTGAAGGGATATATATTTTCATTTCTCTTGAGTAAATATCTAAGAGTGGAATTTCTGAGTCTTATGGCAAATAAATGTACAACTTTATAAGAAGCTGTAAAACTACCTAAGAGGTCCTGATGTTATTCATTTCCATTAGCAATTCATAAGAGTTCCAGTTGCCACACATCCTCACTAACACTTGGTATGTCCCAATATTTTTCATTTTAACCAAGCTAATGTGTGAAGTGATATCTTGTGGTTTTAATTTATACATCCCTGATGATTAATGATGTTGTGCACATTTTCAGGTACTTAGTTCATTTAAATATCTTAATTTGTGAAATTTCTATCCTTTTCAATGGGAAATTTATCTTCTTATATAATTTTTTATTTTTCTTGAGCAGATACCAAGAAGTTACATTTCTGGGTTGTAAGGTGTTAATACTTTCATGTTTGTCTTTTCCAGAAACCACCAAATTGTTTTTGAAAGGATCTACATCATTCTTCATTCTTAACAGCAAAATATGAGGGTTCCTATTTCTCCATATCTTCTTCAATATTTATTATTGTCTATCATATTTATTGTAACCATTTTGGTAGGTATAAAATAATATCTCCTTGAAGTTTTAATTTTAATTTCCCTACAAACAATTATGTTTAGCATATTTCCATATGCTTATTGGCCATTTGTATATATTTTTTGGTCAAATGTCTATTGATATTTTGGCCTTTTTTTAATTGTGTTGTCATCTTCACATTGCTTTGTAAATTTGCATCCTATATTGGAGATGAGTTTTACTTATCTTTTCATTTTCTTCATGATGTCTTTGCAGTACAAAAAAATGTTGAATTTGATGAGTACCAATTTTTCAATTTTGTTTTTCTTATACAAATTATGCTTTTGGTATCTTAGCTAAAATGTCTTTGTCTAACTCTAGGTCTCAATTTTCTTCTGTGTTTTCTTTCAAATGCCCTATTGTTTCAGCAATTACTTTAGCCTATTATCCATTTTTAGTCGTGTGTGTGTGTGTGTGTGTGTGTGTTTATGGTATGAAGTAAGAACCTAAGTTAATTTTTTGGCATGTGTATATTGAATTTCCTGTGCATCATTTGTTTGAAAGACTATATTTCTCATAATTAATCTTCTGACTCCTTTGCCAATAATCGAGTAAACATATAGAACTTATTTTTGAACTTTTCATTCTTGTACGCTGATGTACATGCTACCTTTATGGTAATACTACAAAGTCTTGACAACTGTGGCTTTAAAGTAAGTATTGAAATTGAAAAGTAAGGGTATTTGTAGTTTGCTCTTATTTTGCAAAAAAAAAAAAAAAAAAATGACCATCTGATGTACTTAATCCTTCCATATACATTTTTGGATCTGTCTGTCAATTTTTGTCAAAAAAAGAACAAAAAAAAACCTGCCAGAATTGATAGGATTGCACTAAATTTATACATTGATATAGGGAAAATGCCATCCAAATCAAACTGAGCTTTCTAATTCATGAATGTGGAATTTCTTTCTATTTATTTAAAATTAATTTCTTTCAGCAAAGTGTTATAGTTTTCAGGGTCTAAGTCTTATATTTTTTGTGTTACATTTATTCCTAGGTATATTAATATGTTCCTGGATTTGATTCATAAAGCCTAACCAATTTTTTTTATTATTTTGCATCAATATTCATAAGGGATATTAGCCTGTGGTTTACTTTTCTTGTACTTTACTTTTTTCTTGGACTTTTTTTTGGCACAGGGTAAATATTGGCCTCATAAAATGTGTTGGGAAGTGTTGGTTCCTCTTACAAGTTATGCGGTATTAGTATTATTGCCTCTTTATATGTTTAATAAAATTTGCTATTGAAGACATCTGGATCTGAGTTTTACTTTGTGGGAACATTTTTAGTTACAAACTCATAACTTTATTCATTTTAGGTCTATTCAGATCTTGTATTTTTTCTTGGGTAAATTTTGGTACTATATAACATTTTAAGGATTTGCCCATTTCATCTAAGTTACTGGATTT
The DNA here is from genome assembly GCA_963574885.1 of Lepilemur ruficaudatus. Taxonomy (NCBI): domain Eukaryota; kingdom Metazoa; phylum Chordata; class Mammalia; order Primates; family Lepilemuridae; genus Lepilemur; species Lepilemur ruficaudatus. The sequence goes on along the minus strand of CAUYRT010028122.1, from coordinate 33,582 downwards.
GTTTGCACAATGTTTTGCTTAGCATTTTCTTGTAATACATATAAGCGTCATTACTTAAATTCATTAGCACGGAGTGGTGCCATTGATTTTCTCCACTGTTTTCTGTTTTTCTATCACATTAAATTCCACTTTAATATTTATTATTCCCTTATTTCTGTTTGCCTTCAGTTTGGTTGCTCTTATTTTTCTAGATGTCATTTATTCCAAAATATTATGGGCATACAAATGTTTTTCATTACAGGGACAGATTTTGTAACGCTTCAGTCAGGGCTACAAGTGTGTCCATCACCACATAGTGTTTATTGTAGCCCTTAGGTAGGTTTTCACCCACCCCCTCATCCCCTCCCCCCTGCTTGATTTCCATGGAGTTTTACTTCCCTCTGAGCACATATGTGCTCATCAGTTAGATCCAATTTAACAGCAAATTTATTTTTCCATTCTTTAGATACTTCACTTAAGATAATGGTCTCCAGTTCCATCCAAATTGTTGCAAAGACATTAATTCATTCCTTTTTATGGCTGAGCAGTACTCCATGGTATATATATAACACATTTTCTTAATCCACTCATGAATTGATGGGCACTTTGGTTTATTTCACATATTTGTAATTGTGAATTGTTCTGCAATAAACATTTGATTGCAGGTGTCTTTTTAATAAAATGACATTTTTGGGGGGTGGGGGTAGATATCCAATAGTTGGAATGCTGGGTTGAATGGTAAGTCTACTTTATTTCTTTGAGGAGTCTCCGTATTGTTTTCCAGAGAGGTTGTACTAATTTGTAGTCCCACAGTGTATAAGCGTTCCTTTCTCTCTGCATCCACACCAGCATCTATTATTTTTGGACTTTTTAATAAAAGTCATTCTAACAGGGGTAAGGTGATACCTCATTGTGGTTTTAATTTGCATTTCCTTGATGATTAGTGGTGTTGAGCATTTTTTCATATGTTTATTGGCCATTTGTCTTTCTTCTTTTGAGAAGCTTCTGTTGATGTCTTTTGTCCACCTTTTAATGGGTGGTTTGTTCTTTTCTTGCTGATTTGCTTGAGTTCTTTGTAGATTCTGGTTAGTAGTCTTTTGTCAGATATGTAACTTGTGAATATTTTTTGCCATTCTGTAGGTTGTCTATTTGCTCTGTTGATTATTTCCTTAGCTGTGCAAAAGTGTTTTACCTTAATAAAGTCCAATGTATTTATTCTTGTTAATGCTATAATTACCATTGGGCTCTTTCTTATAAATTCATTGCCTAGGCTATCTAGAAAAGTTTGTCCAATATTTTCTTTTAAAATTCTTATTGTTTCATGCCTTACCTTTAAGTATTTTATCCATCTTGAGTTCATTTTTGTGAGTGGTGAGAGATATAGAACCTGTTCATTCTTCTGCATCTGGAAATCCAATTTTCCCAGAAAGATGTATCAAATAGGAATTATTTTCCCAAGTGTATATTGTTGTCTACTTTACCAAAGGTCAGTTGGCTGTACGTGGATGGTTTTGTAGCTGGGTTCTCTGTTCTGTTCCACTGATCTATGTCTTGTGCCAATACTAAACTGTTTGGGTTACTATATACCTTGTTGTATAGTTTGAAGTCTGGTAATGTGATGCCTCCAGATTTGATCCTTTTGATTAAGATTGCTTTGGCTATTTGGGCTCTTTTCTGGTTCCAAATGAAACATAATATAATTTTTTCTAGATCTGTGAATTATGACCTTGGTATTTTGATGAGGATTGCATTGAATTTGTAAATTCCTTTGAGTAGAGTGGACATTTTAACAATGTGGATTCTACCAATCCATGAGCATGATATATTTTTCCATTTGTTTGCATCATCTGTGATTTCTTTCTACAATGTTTTGTAGTTCTCTTTGTAGAGATCTTTTACCTCCTCGGTTAAGTATATTCCTAAGTATTTTATTTTCTTTATAGCTATTGTGAATGGCATTGAGTCCTTGATTTGACACTCAGCTTGACTGTTATAGGCATTTAGAAATGCTACTGATTTGTGTACATTGATTTTGTAACCTGAGTCTTTGCTGAACTTATTTATCAATTCCAGGAGTCTCTTGGTGGAGTATTTGGGGTTTTCTAGATATAAGTTCCTATCATCAGTAAAAAGGGATAATTTGACCTCCTATTTCCTGATTTGGAAAGCCTTTATTTTTTTCTCTTGCCTGATATCTCTGGCTAAGACTTCTTGTACTATGTTGAATGGAAGTGGTGACAGTAGAAACTCTTGTTTCAGTTCTTAGTGGGGATGCTTTCAATTTTTCCCAATTTGGTATGATGTTGACTGTGGGTTTGTCATATATGGCTTTTATATTAAATAATTTTGAGATACCTTCCTTCTATGCCTACTTTGTTAAGGGTTTTTTATCATGAAAGAGTGCTGAATTTTGTTGAATGTTTTGTCTGCATCTATTGAGATGGTTATATGGTCTTTGTTTTTGCTTCTGTTGATGTGGTGAGTCGCATTTATTGATTTACATATATTGAACCATCCTTACATCATCAGGATAAAGTGCACTTTGTCATGATGGATTATTTTTTTTGATATGCTGTTGAATTTGATTTGCTGGAATTTTATTCAAGATTTTTGTATCTATATAAGAGATATTCCTCTGTAGTTTTCTTTTTTGTTGTGCCCTTTCCTGGCTTTAGAATCAAGGTGATACTGGTTGTGTATAATGAGTTGGGGAGGAGGATTCCATCCTTCTCAATTTTATGCATTTTTCTAGATTTTAAAAGTGAATTATTTAATTATTTATTGGAGATTTTTCTTATTTTCTAATACAGGCATTTACATTTACACATTTTCTCTAAGCACCATTTTAATATGTTATGTTCTTACTTTTACTGAGAAAAAAAATCTAGTTTTTAAAATAATTTCTTTTTTAGACTCATAGGTGTTTAAGTATGTTTATATTTTCAAATGCTAAATTTTAAAGTTCAAAATTGTTTAATTTTAGCTGGGCATGATGCCTCATGCCTGTAATCCTGACACTCTGGGAGGCTGAGGTGGGATGATTATTTGAGCTCAGGAATTTGAAACCAGCCTGAGCAAGAGTGAGACCCCGTCTCTACCAAAAATAGAAAACAAAAAAACAAACAAAAAAAACAGCCAGGCATTGTGGTGCATGCCTTAGTTTCAGCTACTTGGGAGACTGAAGCAGGAGGATCACTTGAGACCAGGAGTTAGAGGTTGCAGTGAGCTACAATGATGCCATTGCATTCTACTCAGGGTGACAGAGTGAGACTCTGTCTCAAAAAAAAATTTTTTTTAAATATTTGTGCATTTCTCAGATTACCTTCTGTTGGTAATTCAAAATCAATCTTGTTAAATTTGTGAGTGCTTGCTTTATAACTTAGCATATGGCCTATTTTGTGGGACATTTCATGTGAAGAGGACAGAATTCTTCACATACTGCTCCCTGAGGCCAAAAGAAGACCCCTCATTATGCCTATTTCTCTCTGTAAGTCCAGGTTATTTGTGGCAATTATCAAGACTATTAAAGATTCCTTTTCACAAGCTCATGAATCAGAGATTAATTTTATAAAATTTATAGATAAAATCAAATGAACATATATTCTTGTTTGTATCTCATTACTATGGTACCTGTTTGAAGCATATTATTGGAGAGATTTCCCAGTTTGAAGGATATTGGATTTTCTTATAAATTTAATTTTCAATGACCTCGAACAATTTCACATCTAGATTGAACAAATTTTATATATTCAGTGGGCTAAAAGGTGTTCCCAGGGAGTAAAATTTTATCACTAAATGTCTGTTTATCAAAATCATATTTTTTCTATATAGATTGTCTTCTTAATACATAGGTGAAGACTATGACCCTCACCAAAAGAAAATAAAATATGTCCCTCACATAATGGAAATAATTTCAAGAAGTATTGCATAGAGGATAAATATTCAGCTTAGTAGTAATTTCCTGAGTTCAAAATCAATCTTCACCTCGACCAAGATGTTTCAGAGTAATCAAGATAAGAAATTTATCAAAGTCTTATATTCTCCTTAATCAAGTGGGAATTATAATAGTACCTAGCACATACAGCTTTTGGGAAGATGAACATAAGTGTTCTAAACAGTGAACACATCCACAAAATTAGTTACTTCTATTATTATTGTGGTATTCTATTATTATAATACTATTATTATAATATTATTTTCCCATTTTTGACTCTGTAATTAGAGGAATACATACATTATGTATTTGCAGACTCATAGAATAAAAAATATGTAAGACAAATGACCATCTTCTAGGGCAATTTTATAGTCACTTCTTTTAGAATGAATTATGAAATCTGGCGTCGCAGTTAATTTCATTGTGAATATATCTTCTTTATCATATTGTAATTGTGACATATTTAGAGAGTGCTTCTTAGTGATCATTAGTATAGATAAAACTTATCTCTGGTTGTAGGATCTCCATAATAAGAAAACAATCTTCTCTCTCAATTTCTTCAACCCTTTGAGATTATCTGATATCTTTTAAGAATTATGTGATTAGTCAGTTAAAAACTTTGGAAGATGAGCACTTGAGAAACCAGCAATGTCAATGAGAAATACAACAGCCTCTTGGAGTTGTTGACCTTGTTTATTTTACTGTTGAGTCTACACATTCACTTATTCTGAATATAATTTTTCAAGAAGCTAATGAAGTAAATGTTTACAGATGCTGTTCTAGGTTACATTAAATCAGAAGTGTTATTTTTAAAATGATATTTCCATGGTTATTATTTTGTCTTTAATATTTTTGACTGTACCAACAACACATAAAGTGCTTTGTCGTGAAAGAAATACCTATGGTGCCTTAAAAATATCAAAACATTCCAAGCACATCTTAAGTGCTTGCTATTATGCTGAGTGTAGGAAATACATTAATGAAAAAACCTAGTGAATAAGTAATTACAGTTTAGTGTGGCAGAACCAGAATGTGGTTGGCTGAACAATTGTCTCCAAAGATATTCACATCCTAACTATCAGAACCTGTGAATGTTGCCTGGTATGGCAAAAAAAACATTTTGAAAATGCCATTAAGTGAAAGATCTCGGATGGGAAGCTTATCCTGTATTATCCAGGTGGGCCCAAAATAATCACAAAGGTCCTTACAAAAGGCAAACAAAGGGAGCTTCATACAGAAGAAAAAGACAATGTGATCACTGAAGCAAGATGGTACACTGCTGGCTGTGAATATTGAGGAAGGGTCTATGAGGAAAGAAACGTAAGGAATATAGCCTTAAGAGCCGAAAATGCAAGGAAATAGATTTTGCTCTCTGAGCCTTTAGAAGAAGCAAGTCCCTGATAACACCTTGATTTCACCCAGTGAAACGAATTTTGGACTTTGGACCTTTGGAAATGTAAGAGAATAAATGTATCCTGTTTTCAGCCACCAATTTTAGAGTAATTTCTTACAGCAGACATAGGAAAATAATATACAAGATTAAAACATTTTGCAATAGAATACTTTCAAATATCTACTCCAACGTTTGTTACTATAACAGGCTACTTATTCTATTTTTAGATAAAAGTAGAAAAGCGATGACATTAGTCATCTGGATTACTGGGAACTTAATGGTTTAACAAAGTGCTGGCAAATATGTTAGCTCATTTGACCCTCACAATCAAAGACAAATGGCAAAATACGGTGAAAGGGAATTTGGAACTAGAAGGATCTGTTTCCAAACACAGACTGTTGCATGGAATGACCGCGCAATCTTGGTTGGCTTCTCTAACACATTTGTAAAATGAAGATACTACCAGGTATTTTCAGAATTAAAGTAACTCTATATTATGTACAAAATGCTTGGCACGTGTTAAAATTTCAAAGACCTATAGTTATAATACATACGAGGAAAATTGGAAATTTTTTGTTGACATGTCCATTTAATGATAGGGAAACCTGGGGTTCAGAGACTAATCATTATATTTGTTTCAGATTTTATATGTGTATTTTCCATAAAGTCTAAGTAAAATGCAAATGTAATAGTTAATTCTAATGCATTTAGCTTAGAAATGTTTTATTTAGGGTGCTTCTTAGGGTGATATGATTTAGAATTACCTAATTTTCATTTTTAATTCCTAAAATACTGAATTTTAAAGTAGAATGTATGGATGTTGAAATTTTAAAAAATGATTCCTGTGGCTAATATTACCAATTCATGTGACATTGAGTGCCTAATAGATAGACAATAAATAATTCTTGACTTAAAATATAATAATTTAATTATATTTTAACATTTTCATATGTTTTCCACAATAAGTAATAGATAAGTTCATTTTTATTCATTTCAAACTATACTTATTATGCTTTTGTTTGCCACTCTATCAGAATGCTGAATGATTAGTTGAAGAATTGTTCCCAAAGGAAAATTAAATACACAGTTGTTAAGCATTGAGACATAAACCAGCTTCAAATCATCTCACACTTTCATAGCACATTTTTCAATGTAGTTCATAGCAATTGTCAAAACCTTTATATTTTGTTACATATTAAAAGTTGTATAATTATTTATACGATAGTTTCATTTTAATTTAATATTTATTGTAAATTGAAATTAAAATGTTTAGTTGCATCTTATACAAAGTATCTTTAAATATTAGGTTTCACAGGTAATATAGCTGATAACTTTCCTTTCAATGCTGATTACACATGGGTCACAGTGAATACAGTAGTTAAGAGAACTGACTCGAGAATCAGACTATTGGAGTTCAAATACATACTTACACCAGTATATGAGGTTGAGTGATCCTTCCAACTTGGAGAAGAAGGGTGGAATATTTTATAGGATTTAATAGGAGATGGTCAGCAGAGTTTGCTTTGTTTCAGGAATAATTGGTCATAAATAGTTCTCAGGAGTGGAAAAAATTATTCATGTTAACTTTTAGCCATTGTTTGCACAATGTAGATTTCATCAATAGGCAATGAGAAGAAGTAAGTGCCTTAGGTCATGTGCATGAATAGATGGGGTGACACAAGCAACATAAGGACAAATAGATTTAATTAGATTATATAAAAATTTAAAACATCTATGCACCAGAGGACTCAGTCAACAGAGTGAAAGGGCCATCTATGGAATGAGAGACAGTATTTGCAAATCATGTAACCAATAAGAAGTCAACATGTAGAATATACAAAGAACTCCTACCACACAACAACAGCCAAATAACCTAATTAAAAATATTCAAAGACTGGAACAGACATTTCTCCAAAAAAAGATACACAGATGCTCAAAAAGCACGTGAAAAGATGCTCAACATTGCTAATCATCAGGGAAATGCAAATCAAGCCCACAATGAGATACCATCTCACTCTTCTCAGCATGTCTACTATGAAAATCAGTGTTGGTGATGATGTAAGAAATTAGAACCCTTGTGCACTGTTGGTGGGAATGTAAAATGGCACAGCTGCTGTGGAAGACAGAATGGCAGTTCTTCAAAAAATTAAAAATAGAATTAGTATATGATTCAGTAATCCCACTTCTGGGTATGTACCCTAAAGAATTGAAAGAAGGGTCTATTGGTACACACAGGTTCCTAGGAGCCTTATTCACAATAGCTGAAAAGTGGAGGCAACCCAGGTATCTATTGACAGATGAAAGGATAAAAAAAAGTGGTATATATATATATATATATATATGCAAGGGGACAATATTTAGCCTTAAAAAGGAATGAAATTCTGACACAGGCTACAACATGGTTGAAACTTGAGGATATTAAGCTCAATGAATTAAGCCAGTCACAAAAAGACAAATATTGTATGGATTCCAATGTACAGGATGTATTACAAGTAGTCGAATTGTTAGAAAGAGAAAGGATAACGGTGATTGCCAGGGAATAGGGGCAAGGAACATAAGGGGGATTGTTGTTTAATGGGTATAGAGTTTTAGTTTTGCAAGATGAAAGTAGTTCTGATGATTGGTTGCACAACAATGTAAATATACTCAACATTACTGAGCCGTGCAGTAATAAATGGTCAGGATGGCAAATTTTGTGCTATGTGTATTTTACCACAATTTAAAGTAAAAGAATGAGTGGGGAGGAAAAGTTTTAGAGCCATGGATTTGCAAGAGCCACAGTGAAAATTCCTCAACCTTCCGTGTCTCTCACACTGCTATTGGGCAAGCTATTTAGCTCTCTCTGCTTCAGTTTTCTTATATTTAAAATAATATCACCTTCCTTGTTGAGAAGATTAATGAGTTTATACATTTAACATCCTTAGAACAATTCCTGGAACATAATAGCACTATAAAACTGTTCACAATTACTATTTCAATTCAAATGAAATTACTTTTACAAGTAGACAATAGCAGGGGGGAAAAACTGCCTATAGCTGCAAGTAGAGTGAAAACCATTAAAAGCTGGATCATCATCTCAGTAGTATCAAAAAGTTGTATCCTAAAGTAGACTTCATCAATTTATAGTAAGCTGTTTTTGTCAAAAAAGTGATTTGCCTTAGCTTTCAAAATATTTTTCGAAATATACTGAGCAGTACTTTATTTCAACCTCCAAATTTATGTTTTAAATTTTACTCTTTATATTAAAAGAACCTTACAGCAGAATTTGATTTTCATTTAATTAACTTTGGATAGAAGTCTCCATGGGTATATTTTGCAAGTTAGTTTGCCATCTTGAGAAAAAAAATATAGTGCCAATATTTTCAGAGAAGCTAAGCTTAGGAAAATATTAATTACTATCATGAAAATTCAGTACATGGTAATCAGCTGCAAAGACATGAGATTGTCCAGAGAAAAACTGTAGCAAACTCATATTAGTAATGGTGGGCATAATTTATAGGAGGATACTTCTTTGGGGCTTTACATGGCCAAACTTCTTAAAATGCTGAAAATAGTCATTGTCAATGAGTTAAAGATATAATAGGTAAGAAATTGCTTTATACTATTTGTATCACTGAAGAAAAATTAATATGTTTTTAATCTCTTTTGCATTTAGAAGTAGTAATACCAATAATAATAAAAATATCTAACTTTATGTATCTTCAGAAACTGTAATACCACTCACTTTGTGTCATAATGAAATTTAACATATTTTCCACAAGTTTTTCTTGCAATATGCATTTTAAAAAATACGCCACTTATTACAATTTTAAAGGAACTGATTTTTAAAAAATAAGCCTTAATTTTATCCCTCCTATAAAATTCAACATCCTCTTTCATTAAATGTTTTTATGAGTCCATAAGGATGACTGACTTGCACTGTTTCATCTTTTATTTCTTGTATTTGCCCTTTGACAGGGCTGCTAATGAGCAACAAATCAGTACTAAAGATAAGCCTCATGATGGAGGAAGCAGGAATCAGACTGGCTTGAAAAATTTATTACCAGATTAATCTATCCCTAATCAAAGGATGTTGTTTATTTTCAATGTAAAGTTTAAAATGTTGTCGTCCACATGGAATTATATATATGTAGGATTATACGGTCAGAGTCTTATATTTGTCCAGAATGTCTTTGTTTTAAGAGGTTAACCATCACTTGAATTCTCTCTCAACAGAAAACAGGTTATATCATGGCAAACAGAGTGATATCATTTGGCATGGGGAGTTTTCAAGGAGAAGGACCATCATAACATCTGATATTAAGATATCCAAGAATGTCTCATATGGCTTTGGGCTAATTTCTTTTTGCTATATTACAATTAGAATGTGTAATCAACATGTAATAATTTATCAACTGAGTCTTGATCCTCTTTAGAGAAATTTGGGCATTAATTTATGTTTAGTGGTCTAATCTCTCATTTATATATCCCCAATTTTACACATTACATAACATCTCTTACCATTTTGTCCAGAGATTTAGAATTCTTTTTTTTTCATTCTCCCAATTTTCCCCTTTCCTAGTACATATTATCAAATCTATCCAGTAGCATTGCTTAGCAGCCATATATGGGTGTATCTAATTAAGTCAATGTATTAAGTTTTCTAGTGGTGTTTTACATCATATTCCTAATTATAACATACAATGTCCATATTCATTAAGATATACACAGTCGTATATGTGCAGGTAATAGAGTTTTTAGACTGATGCTGATATATTCTGAATTTTGCACCCCCCATTCATATTCCAAAGTCTTAGTCCCCAGTATCTCAAAATATGATTTTCTTCAGAGATAGTCTTTACAAAGGTGATTAAGTTAAAATGCAATCATTAGAATGGGCTAGGGCAATATAATTTGTGTCCCTACAAGAAGAAAACATTTAGAGACACTATTGAACAAAGGGAAGACAATTTGAAGACAGAGACAGAAGGCAGCCATCTACAAGCTACGGAGAGAGGGTCTGGAACAGGTTCTTCTCTCATGGCTCTCAGAAGAAACCAACCCTGCTGACACCTTGATCTCAGACTTCTAGCCTCCAGAACTGAGACAGTAAATTTCTATAGTTTAAGCCACTCAATCTGTGGTACTCTGTTATGGCAGTCCAGTAAACTAATACAGGTGCCTACTTTAATATTCCTAAAAACATGTCACATAGTTCACTGCCTATTTATAAATATAGTCAAATATTTTCAAGGGAGCAGACATTATAGTCTTCCTGTGTAAATAAAATCAAATGGAAAAGAATTCAATGAATATATGTTTATTCAGTGTCTACTACGTATAAAACTTTGAACACCACCGCCATACGGGATACTAAGTCCCTGCTCTCAAGAAACTTAAATCTATATGAGAAAGACAAAAATACAAATCATTTCTTTATTACTAAATATGCATTATTTTAGAACTATGTAGATGGCAATTGATTTACTGCCAGTCATATTAAAGCTATTTTAGAAGTCCAGTTAGAGTAAAAGGATTGGGGGAAAGATTAATTCCAATTCATATATTGGGATATGCTTTTTAGAAGGGGCATCTAAATTGAATCTTGGAAACAATTTTCCACTGGCCAAACTGAGTGGAATAATGTGATGATTAAAAGAAATGGCTTGTGTTAAATCGTAGATGTTAGATTAAACAGGGCATGTTCAACTAACAAAATAGTGGTAGTCATGAGAGAAACAATGAAGAGATGATTAAAATTTAATATTGGTTTAAAATATTAAACAATAACATTGCACTCAATTTAGGAATAAGGTGGTATATAAAATAGCAAATGATATACTGAAGAAATGAAATACTTTTCAGGACTAAGTATTAAGCAATATTTACAGACCATGAATTTTTTTAATCTCATGTAAATTATTAATAAAATCAACTTTATGAAATCTTTTACATATAAAGTGAGATTCAAGCAAAAATTATCTACTCACTTTGGAATGCAGCGTCAAGACAAGCTCCTATTTAGAAGTCTACTATTTAGAAATTCTGATTCTGCTATCAGATGACACAAAGAGCGTTGGGGTGAAATGAGTATGTTTAGGTAATATCATTTATAGGAACGTTTTCTTGTCTTTATTTATTTATTTTTTTGTATATTTCTCATTGTAGCTTTGGTAAATTTCATAGAGTTTTTGAATTATATTCATTCTAAAATTTATATAATAGGGATATTTCTAATTTTGGTAGAGGCCTTCATTTTTGTTGCCTAAATATTGTTTCTTGAGGCCTTGATAGAAAATGAACGTTTAGTTGAGGGAAGGCTTTTTCCAAGCTATTTTGATCACCTTATGTTTGACATCCATTATATTAAGCAATGTTATATAGAACCTATTTGTTCAGATAGGTAGTTACTAAATCATGAGATCGTGAGAATTCTGGCATTTTAGCCTATAATAGAGACTTCTTTCACCTCTATTTAAAAAATAGACTTGACTCATTCCTGACCTAATGGATCAGATTTATAATATGCTTCTTTTTCATTACAGAATTATTTCTTAAAGAATAAATGAAAGCAAATGGAGTGACTTATTTCCTACTTTATTCAGAAAAATGGTACAAAGCTCAAGTGGTTTATGTGATTGGAAAAAGAAAACCTCACTAAATTTAATTAGAGTCACTTCCATACTTTCTCATTTTCTTTTAATACAAGTATTTGTCTTACTAAAGAGCTTAATAGGAATATAAATGTCAATAAGGAAATGAAACCACAGCCAAATAGATAATGGAGAAATGTGTCTCCAGGCTGGAAAATGAGCTCTGGGTCAAGAAAAGGAAAATTTTTATTCAACAGGAATATGTAGTTTCAAGTCTTTCTTTGAATAGTTAACTCAAATTATGTAAGCAAGCAAGTCATGTAGTTTTAGAATGCTAAGATTGCTTCAAAAATGAAAATTCAAAACTTTATACTGTGATCAACTCATAGCAAGATAGCATGAGGAACTCTTCAGACTGGCTCCCATTGAAATGATAAAAATTATTTTTTAACAAATACAATCATTTAAAACCTCTGGAAATAATTCTAATGGATAGCACAGCAAATAAAGAAACATTTATTCAAGAAAGTTCATAAAAACTAAGTAAGAAAAGTGAGAATCTGTGTTATTTAAACCAAGACTTCTCCATCCCTCTAACTCTCAAATCACCAAGATTCAAGCTTAAGACTATTGTAGCCAAGAACCCAGGGTTGCCTCTCCTGCCAGCTCCAAGTCAAAGGCCTTTCTTCCTCTGAGGAGCAAGATATCAGCACTTTTCAAATTGTCCTCTGCTACCTATTGCTAAGGCTAAGTTCTGTACGAATGTGGTTGAGAGATGGGGAGTTTCTCTTTCTGCCCAGTTTCCACTCACGCTATCTTTGGGTTTGGGTTTGGTTTGTTCTTCTTTTTCTAGTCCCTAGGTGTGACATTAGGTTGTTAATTTGTGATCTTTCCATCTTTTTGATGTAAACAACATATGGCTATAAACTTCTCCCTTAGTACTGCTTTCACTTTATCCCATAGATTTTCGGAGCTTGTGTCCTCCTTGTCATTCAATCTGAAAGGTATTTTTATTTCCATCTTAATTTTATCATTGACCCAAGGATCATTCAGCACCAGGTTGTTTAACTTCCATGCATTTGTGTAGTTTTGAGATTTCCTCTTATAAGCGATTTCCAGTTTTATTCCACTATTTTCTGAGAAGATATATGGTATTATATTGATTTTTCTGACGTTGTTGAGATGTGTTTTGTGGTCTCCCATATTATCTATCTTGGAAAATGCCCCATTTGCTGAGGAAGCCTGTATATTCTGCTGTTTGTGGGTAGATTGTTTTGTAAATATCTGTTAGGTCCCTTTTTTCTAGATTCCTGTTTAAGTCCAGTGTTTCTTTGCTGATTTTCTGCCTTGATGATCTGTCCAGTTCTGTCAGCTTAGTGTTGGAGTCCGCAGCTATTATGACACTGTGGTTCATTTCTTTGCTTAGATCTAGTAGATTTTGCTTTATAGATCTTGGAGCTCTGTGATAGGTGCATATGTATGTAGGATTCTTATATCTTCTTGCTCAATGAATTGCTCCCTTTATCCTTATATAATGACTATCTTTGTCTTTTTTTTAACCATTGTTGATTTAAAGTCCATTTTATCTGATATGAGAATAGCTACTCCTGTTCTCTTTAGGTTTACATTTACTTGGAATATTTTTTTTCCATCCCATTATCTTGAGTCTATGAGAATCCTTGCAAGGTAGATGGGATTCTTCAAGACAGCAAATTTGGGGTTGTATTTTTTCATCCACTCAGCCAATCTGTATCTTTTAACTGTAACATTAAGGCCATGTATGTTTCATGTTAGTATTGATATGTGAGATACTGTTCTGCTCATCATGTTGAATGACACCTAGTTGCTTTCTTCTCTCCCTTGTGTTACTATTTTATAAGAGCAGTGAACTTTACCTTTTGGGTATTTTCGCACTAATGGGTATTGCTTGTTCTGTCCCATGTATAGAGTACTTTTAAGCATTTTCTGTAGGGAAGGTCAGATGATAACAAATTCCCTTAATGTTCACTTGTCTGGGAAATACTTTATTTCTCCTTCATTTATAAAACTTAGTTTTTCAGTATACAAAATTCTTGGCTGGCAGTTATTCTGTTTACTATGACTAAAAATGGGATCTCAATCCCTTCTAGCTTGTAAGGTCTCTGATGAGAAGTCTGCTGTTAGTCTGTTGTTGTTTTCATCTCACAGCTGGTTGGATTTTCTCCTTCATGTTGACTTTGGCTAGACTAATGATTATGTGCCTTGGTGATGTCCTATTTGTTATGAATCTTGTAGGCATTCAACAACCATCTTGTATCTGAATATCTAAATCTCTAGTGATACCAGGGAAGTTTTCCTCAATTATTCCTTCAAACAGGTCTCCCATGTTTTTTTCCTTTTTCTTCTTCTCCTTCAGGGATAACTATGATTATTATATTAGCTTGCTTTATGTAGTCCTATATTTCTTAGTGTGACTGTTCATTCTTCTTAATCCTTTTTCTACATTTTTGACTGGGTTAATTAAAAAACCTTTTCTCCAAGCTCTGAAATTCTTTCTTCTTCATGGTCTAGTCTGTTGATAAAACTTTGTGCTGTATTTTCAAATTTTCTAAAAGAATCTTTCATTTCCTTAAGTTCTGTTATATCTTATATTATATATCCCTTTAATGAATGTTTCATTTATGTCCTGACTTTTGTTGTTGTTTTTTTTTGTTGTTGTTGTTTTTGTTGGTTTCAACTTTCTCATCAATGCCATTGATCTTATTTGCCATCCATATTCCAAATTCCATATCTGATATTTTGACAATTTCCTTGTGGTTGGAGTCCATTGGTGGAGAACTATTTTGATCATTTGTGGGTGGTAAAATAGCTTAATTTTTCAAGTTGCCAGAGTTCTTGTGCTGGTTCCTTCTCATCTGAATCCTCTTCTCTCAGCTCATGGCAGCTAGGTTTGTGTTGCACCTGTTTTCCTCTGCTGGAACTCTCCTACTCAGTGAAGAGATGGAGAGGCCCCTGGATGGTGCACTTGGTTCCTACTCTGTATGATTGACCCAGCAGGAGATGAGTGGATAAACTGTAAGCATTCAACATTGCTGCTTTCCTGCATCTCATGTCTCACCATTCCCTGGTTGTTGTCATGCATGGTCTGTGAATTGCAGAGTGAATGTTCACCCAGTTCCTTTAGCAGCAATAGTCATCCCCATGATGGCTTGAGTGGAACCCCACCAACATCCCCAAGTAGTGACATTTGTCAGCCAAAGGCAGCTGAGTGCAGCCCCACCCATGTCTACAGGTGGTAGCAATTGATGGCCTACACCTGCTTGAGTGGTTCCCCACTCAGTTCCATGGTTGGTAGTGTTTGTTTGCCCAAAGCCGCTTGAGGGCTGCCCTGTCTAAATTCATGGGTAGTAGTGATTTTTGCCCCTGGAGGCTTAAGTGAGCATTGCACTGCCCATGCTCATGGTTGGCAGCAACTGTCAGCTTGCTCTGGCTTGAGCACTGCCCCCTCCTGAGTTATTTAATCAAGTCTTAATCTATATTCTGCTGTAAAGATATTTTATCTATATAAATAAAGTCCATAGTCATCTGACATTTAAATAAGATTTCTCAGATAATCTGTGATATCCTGAGTCAATCAGGATGAGTGGTCAATCAGCTGAGTGGTCATAAGAGTAGAGGTGAGGCTTCCCTAAAAAGGAAGAAATTCTGCCTGTGAAGTGCAGTTTCAGCCTGTCTGTGGAAGATATAACCTGCTCCTCCTTGCAAACTTCCCCATGGATTTCAGGCCTACTTATCCAGCTCTCACAATTGCATATTTCAATTCTTTATAATAAGTCTATTAACATGTATCTTCTACTGGCTCTGTTTTTCTGGTTGAATCCTGACTGATAAAATTGGATTTAGATTATATCTGTTTTTATAAACTAGCATAAATCAGATTAATTAGATGACATCTTTTCCAATAACCAGCATCATACCTGAACTTGAATTATAATAGTTTAGTTTTGAAAACATGAAATACCTACTTATAAAAATAGTCAATTCAGAGAGAGGTGGAGTAAAGTGGCAGACTGGAACTCTCCAGAATCCTCCCTACACAGAAATATCAATTTCAATAACTATCCATGCACACTAAAACTTTAGCAAGGATTAAGGGACTGAGACATGAGTTAACAGTACCTGGTTTTAGTATAATAAGGAAAGACACAGTGAAGTGGGTAGAAAGGACATTTTCATGTTCCCCACCCCACCCCTCCCCCAACCCCAAGCAGTACAGCACAGAGAGACTTGGGGGAATGAAAGGGAAGTGATCATAGGACTTTGCCTTGGAAACCAGTACCAGTGGACCACTATAATAAAACACAACACTGGGAAGAAGCCTTCAGCCCCTGATACCAGGTCAGTACCAATGGGTAAAGCCTCTAGACCTGCCCCAGTGCCAAATGAGAACCCATGGTCTTGGCATGATGAACTCAATTTCTGGCCCTTATCACTGCTGTTTAACTAGAGTAAACTTGGGCTGAATAAACCTCAGTAGCAGGCACACCATAGATGCTGCAATTTATGGGTGCATCTTAATCCATTTCCATTGCTATCAAAGAATAGTTAGGGCTAGGCAATGTATAAAGAAAAGAGGTTTATTTGGTTCATGGTTCTGCAGCCTGTACAAGATGCATGGCACCAACATCTGCATCTAGTTAGGGTTTCAGACTGCTTCCACTCATGACAGAAGATGAAGGAGAGAAGGTATCACATGTTGCGAGTACCTAAGCAAGAGAGAGGAAAGGGAGATGCCAGACTCTTTTTAACAATAGCTCACATGGGACCTAATAGAGAGAAAACTCACCAGGAGAACAGCACCAAGCCATTCACAATGGATCCACCCATGAAAAAAAAAACACAAAACAAAAAACAAAATATTTACTTCCAAAATACAATGATGGTACAGGCGTTGGGTAAACATTCCCATTCCAAAGGGAAAACTCAGTCAAAAGAAAAGGGTTACAGGATTCATGCAAGTGTGAAACTTAATAGGGCAGATATTACACCTTAAAGTTCCAAAATCTCCTTTCACTCCATGTCCCACACCCTGGGCACACTAATGCGAAGGGTTCTCACATGACTTTCCTGGATCCAGCCCACATGGTTCTTCTCATAGATTGAAGTTGAAACCCTGTGGCTTTTTCAGGCTCAGATTGAAAACTGCTGGTGGCTCTATAATTCTGGGGTATGCAGGGTGGTGACTCCATTCCTACTGCTCCACTATTCAGTGCCCCAGTGGGGACGCTGTATGGGGACTCAAAGCTCAAATTCTTGCTCTGCACTGTCTTAATATAGTCTCTCTGTGGGAGTTTCACCCCTGAAACAACCTTCTGCCTGGGCACACGGGCTTTTCAATACAACTTTTGAAATCTAAGAAGAAGCTTCCCAAACTCCACCACTCTTGCATTTAGCACACCTGCAGACTTAGCACCATGTGGTAACCACCTATAGAATACACCCTTGAGCAGTGCCAGGGGCCTTTGGAGTTACCGTGGAGCCAGAACAGTGAGGACGTGGGAGCAGTGCACTGTGGTGGCACAGAACAGAAGCACCCTGGGCCTGGCACCTGAAATCATTCCGTCCTCTTATACCTCTGGGCCTGTGGTGGGAGGGGAAGTTTCAAAGATTTCTGAAATACCTTCTTGGACTTTTTCCCATTGTTCTGACTGTTAGCACCTGGCTTCATTTCATCTGTAGTAATCTATGAAGTGGGTGGACGGTCTGCAGCACCTTTGGATTCTTTACCTGAAAAGAAAAGGATTCTTTCCTTCTCTACCACTTGTCCAGGCTGTGAACTTTCCAAATTTTTATTCTCTGCTTCATTTTTATTTATAAGTTCCGACTTTAAATCATTCCTTTGCTGCCATATCTGATCATAGGCTGTTAAAAACATCCATATTACTTCTTGAATGCTTTGCTGCTTAGAAGTTTGTGCCAGATACCCTAGGTCATCAGTCTTAATTTGGGCTTTCCACAAAGCCCTAGGACATGGATAAAATGCAGCCATGTTCTGCATATTCTTTGGTAAGGTGTAACAAGGGTGACTGTGCTCCAGTTCTCCCAAAATTGATCATTTCCATCTGAGACCTTGTCAGAATGGCCTTTACTGTCTATATTTCTATCTGCATTTTGGTCACACCTACTTAACCAGTATCTAATATATTCTAATCTTTCTTTCATCTTCCTGTCTTCTGGCCTCTCCAAACTCTTCTAACCTCTGCCCATTACCAAGTTTCAAAGCTGCTTTCATCTTTTCCGGTATCTTTATAGCTGAAAATGATACCCCATTCCTGTATCAATTTTCTGTATTAGTCCATTTGTGTTGCTATGAAGGTATACCGAGGGCTGGGCAATTTATAGAAAAAAATGTTTATTTGGCTCATGGTTCTGCATAGTGTACCAGAAGCATGGCACCAACATTTGGATTTGATGAGGGCCTCAGGCTGCTTCCACTCATGGCAGGAGGTGAAGGGGAGCAGGCATCATGTGGCAAGAGGAGGGAAGCAAGAAAAAGGGGAGGGAGTTGCCAGTTTCTTTTTAACAACAGCTCCCAGAGGATGTAATAGAGCATGAACTCACTCATTGCCATAAGAATAGCACTGAACCAGTCATGATGGATCCACCCCTATGAGGCAATCACCTTCCACTAGGCCCATCTCCTACAATGGGGATAAAATTTCACCATGAAATTTGGAAGACCCAAATATCTTAACTATACCAGCATGCCCTGGTGCCAGATGGGAACCTGCATAGTCAATGGGACAGGCTCAAGCTTTGGCTTGCATAAGTACCAACCAATTATAGCAGCTCTGAGCCCTGAATAAACCTCAGCAGCAGCAAAGCTGTAGCTTCTGTGGGCCTTAGTCACATCATGGTGCTGAGCCAGTGTCAGTGGACTACAAGTGTAAACCGGCACTGTGTCAGCCTCGGTGGCCATGGGATTGCACACTTTATCCCTCCAGGCCCCAAGAAGCACAGTATAGAGAAAGATAGTGACCACTTGGGGAATAAGAGAGAAGTAAGCATAAGACTTTGCCTTGGAACCCAATGCTGGACCCACCACAGTAAAATCCGGCATTGAGCAAAAACCCAAGCCAGTATCTGTGGGAAGAACATCTAGACCTACTGTAGTGCCAAACAGAAAACCATGGCCTTGGTGAAATGAACTCAAGATCAGCCTGCATCACCACTGGCCAATTATGGTGGCCTTGAGCCCTGAATAAGCCTCAGTGGGTAGGCCATAATGGCCATGGCCCTGGGTGCACCTCAGTGCTATACTGGTATCAGTGGCCATGGACTTTTGGTGATAATCAGTGCTGTGTCAGCCTCAGCAGTTAAAGGATTCCAGTTACAGTGGTCCTTGGCTTAAGGGCCCCCTAGGACTCCAACAGATGAAGTGTTAATGGGCTTATGGACCTTACCAGTCAATCTGCCTTGAATCCCTGAACAGCATTACGCCTATAGGAAGCTCCCAAGCAACGCCAAAGTGCAAAGACATAACTAGGTACCACTGTAAATGTGCAGACTTTGATGCATGGCCACAAGGATTAAGATGAATCAGGGAAATATGACATCAACAAATGGACAAAATAATATGGTAGTGACTGACCCTAAAGAGATGGTGATGAAGGAACTGCCTGAAAAAGAACTCAAAATAGCTGTTTTAAGAGATCTGAGTAAACTTTAATAAAATAAAGAGAAATAATTCAAACATTTATCAGAGAAATTTAACAGAGAAAGGAAGTGGAGTTTGGCATATCTGTGCCTATCAGGCTGGATTGTACAGGCTAAGTGTAGCCCATTGGCCATCAGTTACATATGGAAAGATGAAGTCCGAGGGAAAAAAAGAAAGATAAAAAAAGGAATCTTAAGTAGAGTGCTCAAATGAACCACTCAGATTTATGCTCAAAGTCAAGTAGCTAAAAAAGCAACTCGTCTGTCTAGAACAGCTTAGAGAGTGGTATTCACATGCTGTGTCCACCTATTCCACTATGTGGTCCCGACAGAACTCATATAGGAATCATAGGCTCTCCATTTAAATCCTGAACCCCAGAAATCATTGATTTTCTGGAAACAGCAATAATCATTTCAGATCTCAAAGAAAACTTTGCATACAATATAAATTCCATTAACAATTTTCTCTGTCCATTTAAGACAGATTGAAGCAATTTTTTCACTGTGGTGGCCATTTTTTAAAACAGATATTTTGCTTGTTTGTTTTCATTAATTCACTAGCAAATTTACTTGAAATGGTCAATCTGGCTCAGAGCTAATGGATTATGCAGAGCTAATGGATTTCTTGGATAATTATATTAATGCTCTTTTGGTTGCAAGCAATGAAAGCTGACTGCGTTAGCTCAAACAAAGCAGGAACCTTAGTGGCAAGACATTCAAATAGAAATAACAGAAAGAAACAGTTGAGCAAATGAGACTTAACAAAAGACTGAACCAGCTTGAAGTATTTCATGGTCCATTCCTCCAGACTAGAGTGGAAGTAAGCAAACTATTTTTTTCCCCATAAAGAGCCAGATAGTAAATATTTTAAGTTTTGTAGGTTATACAGTCCCTGTTGCACTACTCAACGCTACTATGGAAGTGTGAAAGCAGCCTTGCACAATACATAAATGAATGAGCATGGCTGTACTCCAGTAACTATTTATGTACACTAAAATATGAATATCATCAAATTTTCATGTGCCATGAAATATTACTCTTCTTTTGACTTTTTTCCTCCAACCATTTAAAAAATATAAAAACCACCCTTGACTGCAGATCGTACAGTCACACGACGGGCAAAAATAGGCTAGCTTTGGCTGATTCGACCCGTGGTCTTCATTTTTAAAAGAGGAATTCTCCTGCTGGCCTCATAGGAAATAACCATGTTGTGAACTGCCAGTGGAATGGAACATGTGACCAGAATCTAAGGGCCAACTCTAGGACCTGAGAGTGATCCCTAACTGATAGAAAAAAGGAGACATCAGACCTGTAGGAACAAGGAACTGAACTTTGCTAATAGCCACGTGATCTTGAAAGGGGAACCTAATCCCTACAAAGGAATGGAGACGTGGTTACCACCATGATGTCAGTGTGGTAAGATCAGAGCACGAGATCCAGCTAACATGTACCTGAACTTACAGAAATAATAAAGAGTGTTGTATTAAATACATAAGCTTGTGATAATTTGTTATGTAGCAATAGAAAACTAACACCACTATGTTGAGATTATTGTCTAAGTTAGCAGATGCTAGTCTTGTGTTGATTATACTGTATTGTCTGTATCTGATTGTACGTCTTGCAAAGAAAACTCAGTGCATATTTGCATAATTCCCTCACTGGTAATTTAAATCCATTGTTTCTCTTATTCTTCCCTCATAGAAAAGCTTACATGCTTTTATATTCATTGTTTATTCCTTGTTTCTATCCTTACACTGAAATTAGTATTATTTTTATTTGCCTATATTTTAGTCTTTTTTTCATTCACAATTTGATAAATTTTTATGTTCTCTTAACTGCTAACCTAAAAAATAAAAAAAAAAAACATTATTAGAACTTTCATTTTATGTCCCTATTGTATACAGCAGCTAACTACATTTCCTCAGCAGGAAAAAGATCCAGAAACACAGCCAATTCTGATTTCATTATACACTTGTCCTCTATTAGTTTCTTTCGTATCTTAAAATCACACTAACTGTGCATGAGCTCATTTCACCAATTATTTCTTTAGCCAAGAAGCAGAAGCTAATATTTCCAAGTTCTCATTTATTTTTTAGAAATTCTTTTTATGCCAAAAATTTCTCTAAATTCAAATGTATAAGAGAGCATTAAGTAAAAACTGAATCACAAAAAATAAATATGAGAAGTAGAAAAAGCCATCCTTTGTGAAATTTTAAATAAAACTAGTCCTAAAATGTCCATTGAATAATTTAAGTATATAAAAGGCATTTTATAAAGAATTGTACATGATTTTCAAGAAAACATATAATTTGTATTTCCTTAAAAATCAATATGGTATATTGAAGTAGTTCTGGTAAAAAGAAGTGACTGAAAAAAATTATAGATTCAAAGCTCCTCCATGAAAGTAGAAGGGGCAGAATTTGGAAATGGTAATAATCAGTGTTGATTAAAGCTGAGAGAATTTTTTTTAAGGTGACATGGATGATGAGGAGAATGCAAAAAGTCAAAACATTTTCTGCCACACAAGTTTGGGACTGGCGTGGTGAAGCTGTGCAAGGAGTTTATTAAGGTCCAGAATCCTCCCACTGTCAGAGAAGATCAATGGTGAACTCTGTTGGTAAATGGTATCGTGCCCTCCTAAGGAGTGTAAGGAGAACTGTTTCTCCCTTTCCTCTGTGTGCTAGACCTTTGCGCCAAATTACACACACTTTTACTTTGATCTTGGGTTTTAAATCCCATTTTTCATCACAACGCTGTGGGTGTATAATCCTGCTCCCATCCCAAGCAGCCTGGCACGAAGTGAAGTGTTCGTCGGACCTCAGCTACCGACGAGTGTTGACCCTGATCTCCTCCACGGGGTACTGAAGGCAACCTGACTCGTCTCAAGTCTGAATCTGAGCCATTGCCTCAGCAGCCTCTTTCCTTGCCTGAATCCGGGCTTGCTCTTGGCTTTCACGATGCTGACTGCTCTGCACCACTCACCCCATGAAGATTTTTCCTTCATTTTCTCCAAGTACTGTTAGCACAGGATGCAGTGTACAGAAAGTTAGAAAATTAGGGGAAATTTCAAATAGTGAAAAAATATTAGAACCAAATTCCAAGCTTCTCTCGCAAGGTCCCTCCTACATAATTTTTCTTTTCTATGTAAGATTTCATATCCCTGACCTTTTTTTTTTTTTAATACTGAGCCATTTAATTTTCAGTCTCTGACTTCTGCATCCTACTCTTAATCCACTTAATTGATTTCTTAATTGCTAATGAGTTTTGGCTTGCAGTGTGTAAAAATCGTTTCTAAACCATGCCCCCTAAACCTTCAACCTATCACAACAAAAAATACCAATCAAGTTTTTTTTTCCCCAAAACATCAAAGCCATTTGCCTTTGAAATGAATCCAGCCCCTGTACCTAGAATATGGAAGTATTAGACAGTGTATTATTAAGACAGTATATTTTTTTCTTTTTCTTAGATCACTATTATTATTAGGTCTTTTGCTATGGTTACTTCTACTGTCACTACCTTAATACTACTGCCACTATTAACAATGCTATAGCTATCACTACTGCTAATAGATGGAAGCTCATTATTATGCTTGACTCCATAACAAAACTTAGGACCTTTATTGTTCTGCTGTTCTCAGAAATTTGTTCTTAGTGTCTGTGGCAGGCAGTCTCTAAAAAGGTTCCCAAGTTCTCCTGCCTCCTGGCATTCACTCCTTTGTGCAGTCCCTTCCCCTTGAATGTGGGTTAAAATGGTGACTTCCTTTTAACAAATAGGAAGGAACAAATGAGAATAAATGTCACTTCCAAGATAAGATTACAAGAAGGCTCTAGCTGCCGCCTTGCTAGCCGTCTCTTACTCTCTTACTCGCTGGCTTTGATAGAAAGATGGCATCCTAGGAGAGGACCTATGGAGAGGCCCAATGGCAAGGATCTAAGACTACCAGCCCAACAACCCACAAGGAACTGAGTCCTGACAACAACAATGTGAGTGAACTTGGATGCAGATCCTCTCTCAGCTGAGGCTTGATATGCTTGTGACTCTAGATTACACTTTACCTGCAGCCTTGGTAGAAATTCTGAACTAAGTGGTGCCTGTATTTCTGAGCTATAGAGTCTCTGTTGTTTTAACGTTTTAGGGTATTTTGTTTATACAGCAATAGATAACCAATAGAGCACTTTACATAACTGAATTTATTTTCTCTTTTATAGTTCTATAATTCTTGCAGTAACTGCTTGTTTGTTTGTTTATTTTGCCTTATCCCCTAGACACTAAACAAGACAGGAGCTGCCCCTTGCTGTCACTGCCCCTCCTGTGATCAGCACTATGCCATATTCTCTCATTATTCTCCTTTCATTGACTTATACAAAGTCAATGTATAAGATACTGTAAAATAATGAAGTCCTATAATGTGTATCAGCTATGGTAATAGTATATATTGACTCAGAAATGGGACAACGTGCAAAGAAAAAAGATTGTCTATCCTGTTACCTATTTTAAAGACCCATAAGACAGAAAATGAGTTAAGCAGAATATTTTATTTATTTATTTTATTTTGAGACAGAGTCTCGCTCTGTTGCCCTGACTGGAGTGTCATGTTATCAGCCTCACTCACAGCAACCTCAAACTCCTGGGCTCAAGCAATCCTTCTGCCTCAGCCTCCCGAGTAGGTGGGACTACAGGACAGGTTCCACCACGCCCGGCTAATTTTTTTTATATTTTTAGTAGATACGGGGTCTCACTCTTGCACAGGCTGGTCTCGAATTCCTGACCTCAAGTGATCCTCTCACCTCGGCCTCTCAGAGTGCTAGGATTACAGGCGTGAGCAGAATATTTTTTGCATGCAAGAGACTGAGAAGTTATTGAATAGAGATATGTAAAAATAAAAGGAAAAAAGAGAGTATACAGTATGCTTAACTCTCAAAATGAAAAAAGTTAAAAAAATAAGTTGAATCAGATGAAGTTTATTAATATTTAGCTCTTTTAAGTATGTGGCTTCTTATATTCCAGATGTTTTGGTGGGATTATGATTATTCTCTTCTTGGGGAGGTAGATATTGAAAGACCTGTAATTTCTACCTTCCTTATCACCTCCTCTCTCCATTCCTCTTTCATTCATTCCATGTTAGACTTGAGGAGTGACTTAACCACGGATACAGAAAGGAAAACGGACCTTCAAGCTATATGGCTGTCCCAGGTTGACACTTTATCTGCTTCTAGTGTATCTGGTCAATGGAAGATTTCAAGAGGTTTGTCAGCTTCTCTTTCTAATGAAAACTCCCAGGAATATGATGACTGGTACTGCTCGAGGCAGCAGCTTCCAGCTGCTTCTCATAATCACTTTTATTTCTTCCTCAATTCCTGGATGCTTTCACATCAAACTCTTCTTTCATTGCACATTTCAATATTTCTCTGTAAGCACTATTTAACAGTTGCTCCTAACTTTCCTGATAAGAATCACCTTGGGTATGTATTAAATCTAATATTATCAAACCTCTCTGTTAGATAGCCGGATCCTGTAGGATCTGTATGTTTGACAAGTGTGCAAGGTGATTCTTTTCTGCAGGCACATTTCAAAATCACAGGAAGACAACTTAAAACGAGTTTTGTGGTGAAATACCATCAAGAAATAACAAATAATTTATTCCAAGCCATTTTAATTGTGAGCCTCTTTAATTTCACACATTTTTACAAATGTAGCTATACCTTTTCTTAAAGTAAGATGATATTTATTATTCACATATGTAAACTTTAACACATCTATGCTATAGACACTATAGCACATTGGGGTACAGAAGAATCAGACACTTTCTCTGTCCTTGAGAAGTTCATACTTTGACAGTAGTTAAATTCCAGGCAAATGGAAACCCAAACACTTCAGAAAAGGAGAATTAGAAATACCAAGAATTTCATGCCAGCGCATGAGATCCATATTGCATGTAAGCAGGGTAATTAAACATAAGTTTCTTAAAATCCAAGGCCAAAAGAAAATACACCAATTCATTTACTTCTCTTTGTGGGAAGGGGAAAATGAGGTGTATGGAAACAAACTTTATTTCACATTGGACACTATAAGGAACTAGATAGTTCTTTTTTAGAATAGAAAGAATACTCAGTTATTTAAGTGATATTTATCAAAATCATAGACAATAGGTTTGTTCCTGAAGATTTTGAATTTTACCAGAACAAAGTGAAAGTGGGAGGGAAGGATAGTGGTCTGGAGCAAGGGGCTAGTAAAGGGACAGAGAAGTACTGATAGGGGCATCTGCTTTAAAAGGTGCTGTCAAATGGTGTGTCTGTAACTTGACAAGCAAGCATACTTATTATACGCTAATAAGCTTGTCAATATGAAAGTCAATATCAGCAGAAGATCAGAGACTTTATTTTTATGTGTCTTTTACTCTGAATTCTAAAATGCAACTTTTATATCAACTTTACACTATTTGCCTTATATAATTGTAATCATTATAATATGGGAATATGCCACTCTTTCCATTTAAAATTTAGGAAATGTGGATTCTGTCTTGCCAATAATTTTCTGAGCATATCAGTAAAATGCTCATTGACTTCCTGGATTCTGCTGTGCCTTTCACAGGGTGTAATTATAAAGAGGCTTTATTTCAGAACCTAATGAAGATTCAATGGTGAATCTATACCCAAAGTTTGTGAAATCTAAATCTTGGAGTTCCAGAGATACAGTGTTTCCATAGAGTACTTTGTGCAAAACGGATTGGAATCGGTTATGGTCTTACATCTCCTTGACAGTCAATTTTGTGCCTTATTCGCAAATGTAGCACTTTGTATGAAGCAGTTCCCCATCGATGTTACAAATCCTAATGAAGTGTTTTACCTCCTGCCAGATTTCAGTGGGGAAGGCTTTCAAATGCATTTCCATTTATACGTGCCTGCTTTTCACCCTCACTGCACAATGAAATCCTACTGAATAATGTGCTTTATTTTCTATTTCCTTTCTCTGGGATGTACGTTGAAAGACAGAAAGTAGATTGGTGTTATAAATGCAAAGAGAGGAAAGCAATTAAGTCATAAAAAATTACATAGGCTTTGCCTAATGTAGATGTATTGCTATAAATAAGAGATGTGTAGACATCTGTAGACTTTGGGATTTTGTTTTCCATACCCCTGGTTTCAGTTTTCTATCAATGGTGATACCGCAAGGATTCTATTTTCTTTCCTCCCAGCACCTGCTAGATCTCAAAACCAATACCTTCAATCTTGTAGATTCAGTGTTTTAGAGATCTTGTTCTGCATTTTTCATCTTTCTGGCTCAGTGCCATCAAGAGCAGCAAAGTCAGTCATAAAGGGAAAATGTCAAACATGATAAAATAACTAAAGATAAATACATGTCGAATAAATAAAAAGAAGAAATTTCACATAAAAATATTTGAACAGAGTAACTTATTTTGCTTTCAGACTACTCAGCATGAGTTAGGTTTAATAATTATAAATCTATGTCTGATCACATTGGGAATTGAGCTTTGGTAAAGTGACAAGTCTCTCACAGTTGTATATTTGGCTTTGACTATTTATTTATTCATTTATTTATTTTTGAGGCAGAGTCTCACTCTGTTGCCCGGGCTACAGTGCCATGGTGTCATCCTAGCTCACAGCAACCTCAAACTCCTGGACTCAAGCCATCCTCTTACCACAGCCTCCTGAGTAGCTGGGAATACAGGTGTGTGCCACCACGCCCAGCTAATTTTTGTTTCTATTTTTAGTTGCTCAGCTAATTTTTTTCTATTTTTAGTAGAGACGGGGTCTCGCTCTTGCTGAGGCTGGTCTCGATCTCCTGAGTTCAGGGAATACTCCCGCCTCAGCTTCCCAGAGTGCTAGTATTACAGGCATGAGCCACCACACCTGGCCATCCTTTCAATATTTTTAAACTAAAGCACATGGTATCTTGATTGACCATGAACATAGTTTTGATTTAAACAACCGTATTGACCACTAGATTGAAAGTTGTTTTATCACCCAGTGATGAGAAAACTGAACATCATGCTATACTAATAAACTATGGTATTTATCACTTATCCATTTTTAGAATTATAAGTATAATTTGAAACTTTATTGAGAGGGACATATACCTTTCACTTCTGTTGCCACAAATATGATCAATGTGTAATGAAAATGCTGAATGCAGATTTCAAAGAATTGGTATGAGATTATACTCTTGGCCTTCAAAGGCAATAATAATAACAGACTTATATTGTTACTCTATGTCAGGTGCTTATTCTAAATGCTTTCCCTATATTACTTTATTTCACACCCTCAATGATGTCATTTGACAGATGAAAAAACTAAGGCCCAGAGAACACAAGAAACATACCCAAGGTCCCCAGTCTTGAGCATCTAGTAAAGAGCCAAGCTGGGATTTGAATCTAGATAGCTTGACTCCAGCATCAGGTTTCTAAGCTGTACAATCTACCACCTTTGTAACTGTCTCTAATCCATGTTTCAGGATCTGCAGCCAAGGTAAGAAAAAATTTAAAAGCTATAAGCTGGAACCACTCATGCACTATTAGTTTGGTTTATTGGCCTTCTTTGTAGCAATGATAAATTAGTAAACAAGGGGAATGCATTTTTAAGAAAGCATTTGGCCATCAACTCTTTATAAACCCCTGTTAGATTTCCATTAAAATGTTCATACAGGCACACAAAAGAAGTGTGAAAACACACATTAAAGTTAAAAAATTTAGATATGTAGGCCATTTATTGTAATAATCTGTAAGAAATTTTAACAGCTGCAAAAAATGGAGCTAAACAGACATAAACTGCATATTATAGGATTGCTGTAGTAAAAGGTGGAAGAGGAGATGTTATATTCACAGGTACAAGGTGCCCTGGTGCTGTGGATTCTTAATCCTTTAGACAGGATCCTTTTTTCTCCTGGGCATTGTCAGCATACTGTCTGGTCCTGTAAGATTTCAAAGACATACAAACTAATTGAAAAATAAATGAAAAAATAAGAAAGTATTAACTTCAGAATACAGAAGCAAAAAACCCTGCAAAGTTCAAAAAATACATGATTAAAATATTCATAAAATATTACAAAACCTGAATCAATTGCAATTTAATTGAACTCATATATCTCTATATATATGTGTACACACACACATATACCTACAACAAATGCATGAGCTATATTTACATGTGTAGTAAGTAGAAAGAGTGCCGTAGAGACCTATAAATTTTCGAAAACAGCCTCTCATTGAATGAGCCTTTGCCAGATTCATGGCTCCTGGCTATGCCGCCCTCAGATCTTCACACTCAATTCCACTGATCCCCTTCCTGCAGGCTTAGTATCACTCCATTTCCCAGGCCAAACAGGACTCACAAAAGCAGAAACAAAGGCAGCTTCAGCCACTCCAAAAGTTGACAGCAATGTTAAATTATTCTGCTGTGGGGTAGGACTGGCAGAGTAGCTGTTCTTTCTTATGCTGTTCTCCAGACCTGAATTTCCTATTTTTATTCCTTACTCTAAGCCACATCCGTATGTCTATTTCTCAGCATTGGATTTTAACCATTTTTCCCAATCTAATTTCTCTTGTACTGACTAGACCTTACTAACACAGATTCTCTGAACAGCTCAGGGCCTAATGTCCTGTGAACTCCTGTGCTCCAGGTCCCTCAGTGTGTCCCTAAGCCAGGGACTAACTACTACTTAAGTGGCCTATCTACCACCACAATCTGCTGCTTCTTACCTGAATCCCTTTTCATGCTTTGAATTCAGGACATTGTCTCTTAACTTCTGTTTATGTCTGGGCTAGAGCTGTCCATGGATTGCCTCAAGGCTCAGCTGTTGTTTCTTGGGTCTCTGGAGCTCCCCATGCATCTAACTCATGATGGGAGAGGATGGTCATCACTGTCCAGTTGAACCTCTGATCAGCCTGGCTGAATATTTTTCTGGGATAATACTAGGTTCCAAGCTTTCCCTTTTGCCTGACATAATTTACCAGAAATAAAATTATGCCCCACTGACA
This sequence comes from Lepilemur ruficaudatus, assembly GCA_963574885.1. Lineage (NCBI taxonomy): Eukaryota > Metazoa > Chordata > Mammalia > Primates > Lepilemuridae > Lepilemur > Lepilemur ruficaudatus. The sequence continues at coordinate 4,015 of CAUYRT010028122.1, read as the reverse complement.
CTTCCTAAGATGTGAGCTGAGCTCTCCTCTCTATTTTGATACTTTTCTTCTGCCCATTCCTCTTTTCATTTTATTTTGGGAGCACATCAGGCATTCCATTTTATAAAGTGAGAGATATATTCTTCTAATATTCCTATGGAAAGATAAGAACAAATTTGAAGCTCTCATATCTAAGGCTTTTTTTCCCCTTTGGTAATGGTAATATGGTAATGCATAAAGTAACTCTAAATCCATAAAAGTTTATCAGGCTTGGAACTCTAGGACTTATTCATGGATCAATGACTAGTAACTTAAAAAAGTAAAATTTTGGCCTGGCATGGTGACTCACACCTGTAATCCTAGCACTTTGGGAGGTTGAGGCTGGAGGATCGCTTGAGGTCCTGTTTTCTTCCTTCTTGTATTTTTTTTTTTTGGCTCTTTTAAATTGAAAAATACTTTTAAATAGAAATCACTTCTTTAAGGTGATCAACACCCTCATATCAATCAATAGGTATTGATAAGAAGTATGCCAGCCTCTGATATTTTCTACCTTAGAGATGATACTGCTAAGATTTGCACAGTTGTAAAAACTATGTCCTACATAAATGCATCCAGCCTGTCTTACATGTCTTTTTATGTTTCCAGGGAACTGGGTTGGTCTTAAGAGGTTTTTAATCTTGTGTGTATGTGTTATACAAATTCCAAGGCCATTTCTAAAACCTATAAGTATACCTATATATTTTTTTCAAGGCAGCATTATTTTCAAAAATGAAAAAATACTTTTTCTTATAAATGAGTTAATGGCAGAAACATTTCCTTTACACAAATTCTGAGACCAAAAATTTCAGACAGATTCAGAAGGAATAAAATAAGTTGATGTTAAAAGGAAAATAAACAAATAAAAAGATATAACAACAATGGAATATTTTCTTTGCAAAATTATTTGGCAATTTAAGTATTACACACAAGGAAAGCAACATCCATTATTCATGATTAACATTTATATTTCTTTCTTTTGGTGATAATGTCTCTATGTAAAGACTTTCATTATTAATAAAATACAAAATAAATACTAGGGGACAAAAACAAAGGAAAATAAAAAGAAGCATTTCACGTATAGTAGAAACTTAGGAGATGCATTATCTTGAAGGGCATTTTTATCTTTAAGAAAATTTTTGTGAAAGCAGCTTTTGAAGCACATTTTCATATGAGTAATTGTGCATCACATTAAAGTTTTATTTGGCATATTTCTAAAACAGCTTTTAGATAGTTGGAGGTCTAGGAATAGCATATAACAGTATCTACTATCAGCTGCATTTTAGAAACAAATTATGTGATTATATATTTATACTGAGGAGAATTGTGAACAACACAAACTATTATAACTTTCCTCATTTTAAAAATAATCAAATGTCACTGTATCTTTATGGTTTACCTTTCTCTTAGCCTGTTTTCCATTTTTTTTTCTTTCTTCCATAAGATTGGCATAAAATTCAATGAAGGAAGAAATAAAGGACTACTTAAAAAGAAATAATCAAGAATAACTTTTAAAACAAAGAAGATATACTTTTCATAATTGGCTAAAGTTGATAATGAGGCAAGAGCTCTCAATTCAAGTGAAATTTTAAAGTCAAACATTCTGACAGATATATTTTATTATTTTGGAATTTGAAATACTTTAATAGGGAGCTTTTGTCTTTTTATTGCTTTTCTTTCTTTTTCAATCTTATTTTTTTCTTATCCAATGTGGGACTTATTGAGATTTTCAATACCTATTATATGGCAGAAGGACAGGTGCAGTGTTCTCTAATGAATGAATAAATGGGTGATATTTTAGGCATTTAGCCTGCTAATTTAGAGAGAGATGGGAGATGAGAGAATGATAATTAACTTACAGTGAATACTGGGGAAAAAGTTAGAGGATGTAGTGGTAGGGGAAAAGGAGAAAAAAAATATGATGAGATACAGGACAAGCAATATTAAAGGATGGGCGATGGCCAGGGTAAAATGAAGCCAAAGAATCTGCTGTTTCTATTCAAAAGCCCACAAGAAAAAGAAGGTATTCTTAGTGTCCAGGTCTTCTATAAAATAGCCATTCTTCCTATTTTGAGAATATTATTCTATAATTTAGTTATTGACCTATGCGAATTCCAGTACCATCCCCTGTACGTGTGTACATGTATGAAATTAAAATTTTACTTTGCATTTCTAACTATAGAAAACAAACTTTATTATGTAGTAAGTATTTTAGAACTTTTACTCATTTTAGTTTGCATCACTGAAAAAACAATGTTGACCACTTCAAGAAAACTTTAAAGGAGTAAAATGGAGCTTAAAAGCAAACGTGTCGGGAATCCAGCTATGTTGATGTACAAATGTATATCAAATATTTTTTTAAAAAATATAGAAGATAGCAAGAAAAATTGTAAAAAAAATATAATACTGTATTACATGTTCAAAGGAGGCTGACCACTTTGTACATTTCTATGAAACTCTTTGTGGTTCTATCATTATTTCAAAATATTTTTTTTTTTCAAAAAGAAAGCAAGTGGGGTAGATCCACATTTTCTTCATGCACAACCTGCCTCGAAGGTGAGAGACCTTCTCACTGGCATTATATGCCAAATGACTCTGTGATAGATATTACACAAAAACAGTTCAAGCCATTGTGTCTGTCATGTAGAAAGAAGGCTCTAACTAGTGCAAAGAAATGACAGAAAAATTAGTTAGAAGAACTTCTGTTCATCTGTAGAGGAATGAAATTCAAAAAGAAGAGTTCCTATATTCTTGATCAGTTTTGGAAAACGTATAAAAGGGTTTGGATCAAGTTGAGGATATGAGCTTACACTGGGAATTTCTCCCTGCACACAACTAGCTAATGATATTATAATTACAATAACAACATTCAAATAAATGATAAAGTTTGTAATTATATTATAAATAATATAAAGTAAAACAACACAACCCCAATCACAAAAACTTTTTCATGGAATATAAATGCACAGAAGCAAGGTAGGGGGATGCAGTACGAGGCACTTGGGAGACAGATCCTTTCAGGGTAGCAAGGATCAAAAGAACTTCATGATTGACAGAGGCCAACAGCAAGACTGCCTACTTCAACCAAGGAGGCTGAAAATAAGTTGGGAATGCTGCCTGGGGCTACAGATGATATAAATCAGTGCGGTTGTGGTTGCAGGAGAAATTACAGGAGATGGAGCTTGGGTTGGTTGCTCCTTGATTGAATAATTAGAGCTGGAATATCACTAACAGTGATGAGATAGAAGCTTTTAACCACTGACAGAATACCTGAGTCTTGACAGGAGTCCATGAGGAGTGCCCACAAAGCCTCAAAAGAGGAAAGATAAGTGCAAAGATGGAGAAAGTTTCACAAGAAAATCTCTCCACAGAATTAGATCCTATTGACTAAATTCCTGAACCTCCTAAGGAACTAAAAAAGACACCAACAATTAACAGCAATTATGGTCCATTATACTTCTAGAACAATCTCAAAGTGACTTTAAAATAAATTAAGCTCTGCAAATTGTAAAATGAAGGAATAATAATCCTAATGAAAAACCAAATATTAAAAATAGATATCTATCAATAAGAAATGCACAACAAATAGAGAACATGTATTGTTTTAACGTAAATATAGAACATGCGAAACATTTGAAAATAGGCTGGCTCACACAGAATGTCTTTCCAATTATAAAAATCAGTGTGAGATAAAGTTAAAAGTGTGTTAAGATATTATTAAAAATCTTAATTTATGGATTAAAGAAAAACTCTCCCCAAATTTACAGAATATTTAAAACTGAATAATAAGCCCAGATAACAAAATATGTGTACTGTGGTAGACACTGGGTCATCTCTCAGCCATGCTTGAACAAAGCAGTTCTCGGAACACCTGTTCTCACACGGATTGTTTCTTGTTGATCGGCCTCAAGACGCCTTGTGACTTGCAAACAAGCCAGGGCGCCTTGACCCGCAAACGGGAAAGGGCAAAGGAGGAGATGCAAACGTCAACTCCCTGAGG
>CAUYRT010028121.1:0-80649 GCA_963574885.1 Lepilemur ruficaudatus | reverse complement strand
CGTGTGTGTATGCATGTGTGCGAGTGTGCACGCGTGGGAGTGCATGTGTGCATGTGAGTGTGCATGTGTTTGAGTGTGCATTGTGTGAGTGTGCATGTGTGCATGTGTGCGAGTGTGTATGCATGTGTGCGAGTGTGCATGCGAGGGAGTGCATGTGAGTGTGCATGCGTGTGAGTGTGCATGTGTGTGAGTGTGCAAGTGTGCATGTCTGCATGTGTGCAAGTGTATCGACTGATTTTCCATGAGTGTGCTCGTGCAGGCAAGCCTTACCTGGAGGCAGGGGTGAGGATGTGCCTCAGTGGTTTAAGAGCGTGTCCCGGTGCCTGGAGAAAGAGACGCCAGCCCTTCACCCTGCTTTCCTTCTTACAGAAGTGTCACAAAAACACTTGTACATCCTCACTGTTCCCTTGTCCCAGTGTCTGCGGGGTTCCCCTGGATGCTGGACCCTGCAATTGATGCTGGAAATGCGGAGACGGACCAGACGCAGCCCTTTCATCAGTAGCTCTCGTCTCTGTGGGAGACGCCCCCAGGAAACAGACATCCTGAGGCATAATAGTTGTACAAAATAATAATAATAATAATAATAATAACGGTCAGCATACATGGGCCACTGAAGGGCATTCCACAGGTAGCCTCTTTCGAACTTCATGACAGTCCTGGATCTTAGCACTTGGCGACAGGCACCTTCCACAGGCCCCATTCCTGCTCTTGCCTGCGGGAGCACGCTGTTCCCCAGCATGCGGCCAAGTGCTGCCCCCCCAGCGGCTCCCATCCGGGCCCCTCTGATGTGCAGAGGTCACCCCACTTCCGCTCGCCAGCACCTGCACAGAACAAGCCGCTGCCCAGGCCTGTTGTCTTGTCTGACCCGGATCTTTCAGCATCGCGGCAAGCCCATGGAAACTTGTCAGGACGGTGCTTTTCAATCCACAGAACACTTAGGGGCAGAAAGAAATTCAGTTGCATTGAAATACATATAAACACGTGCAACAGCATATACACATCCGTGAGCACGTCTTCACTAATGCTGTCAGTAACAAGACGTCACAGCTACTGCAGCCGCAAATGGAAGTACGCAACATCTCAGCATTTCCAAGACTGAAATGTGATAAGAAATTATCTAATTCCCACAGGCTGGAAGGTTCGCAGGTGCCGCTAACACTACTGTTTGCCGCTGCGTTCACGATGGCAGCGATGCTCCGCTTCAGCTAGAGGGTCAGTGAGAATAAGGGTCCCCTGTTTCTCTCTCCTGGGAGAGAAACATGAGCCTCCCGGGTTCCCTATGGTCCAGGGTGCAGGTTATGAACTCCAGCGAGGGTGGGGGCATCACTGAGCAAGGGGAGCCTGGGTCCCTGCATCACACCGTGGAGGAGAGGTTTGCCCAACAACCTAAGAAAAAGCCCCTCGACTGGACTCCCTACCTCTGCTTGTGTGAGTCCCGAGCAGTAAGTGGAATTGTGGAAAAATAATTACTGAAGTCTTAACTAAACATAACCAGTTCCCAGTTTTAAATTCAGCCCTGTAGCTAGTGTTCAGTGCCTCTCTGCATTCCAAATGGGTTAGTGTCACATATTCTGTCTCAAGGGAGAAATAAAGGCATTGTATTAACATTTCCCAAGACACACAATTACTTTGAAAAAGACCCAAATAGCCCAGACTAACAAGTATATTTCTCCATGAGCAGTCTGGAAATCTAATTTTTGTTGCTGTTGTGGAAATTGCTTTGAATACAATAGGAAAGGAAGGAAGGGAAGACAGTTAATTTTTATGGGGCGCCTGCGTGTGTCAAGTGCTGGCCGAGACGTTGTTCCTACGAGATCTCATTTAGCTAGAAGCTGAAGATGCTGAGCTCTGGCACCGTGGGACCTTGGAAAATCTCATCAATAAATTAGTTAGGACACAAGTACCAAGTATCCAAACTGGTTTAGATAATAAAGGGAATTTCTTATCCCATGTACCTGGAAAGTCCGGAAATGGGGTGGGCTTCAGGCTTAGTTTGTTCCAGTAGTCGACGAAGTCAGCAGGGCTGTGTTTCTCCCGGGCTGTGGCGGGTTCATCTTTAGGATGACTCCTTCATGGTAGTCAGGCAGCTCCCAACGGCACTAGGGGTTTCAGGCTTCCTGTTGCCCTACAGCAGAAGAGAGGGTGTCTTCCCACCTCCTCTAACAAAAGTCCTGAGATCTGCTCTGATCGGACTAGTTTATGTCGCAACCTCATTCTGGAAGACTCAGTATGTGATTGTCTCAAACCACCCAGAGCCCACACAGACCACGTGACTAAATGGTTCTGATTCCTATTGGGAATCCAGGGTCTGATAAACGCTGAGAAGGCCACTAGTGATAGCCACTGCAAACATTTTTAAAAATACGTGAACAACAACACCAAACCTCCCCTGAGCAAACCGCTCTGGGTCCTGCCCGGTGCTACGTCACCGACTCTGGAACTTGTACACAATCCACGCTGGCGAGTCCGGCTGGGGCAGCGTGTGTGTTTTCATAGGAGAGTGGCGGGGGACGCCGTCGGGGACTGTGCTGAGCAACAGGCATGACTCGGACCTTCCCTGGCAAACAGCGGCATCTGGTCACCCTCATCAGAGATCACCGGGGCCTCAGGGACCATTTGTCCAACTCTCATCTTTCAGATGAGGAAACCGAGACTCTGAAAGCGGAGATGTTGCCCGAGACGCTGGACCACATCACATAATATCACATTGTTGCGTCTTTAGCAAGAGCACCTCACGCGGCAAAAACGAAAGAAGGATGACGCCAGCTGGCGCACCAGGAGAAAAGGCGGAGAGTTTTCCGGGGGCCGCAGGAGTCCAAGGCAAACCACCCTGCGGCTCAGAGTCTGGGAATGGCTTCATGACCTTGGGGAAAAATGTGAACTGGCTGCACCTGCCGATCCATCGTTCATCACCCACCGTTTCGGAGGTGGGAGGAATGGCGTCCAGGGCTGCACACTGTGCCATACATGCCGCTTCCCACAGATACATGGCGGGAGGGACGGGAACCTGGGATGGGGGCTCAGGGCTTCGTCTCTGCCCTGACTAACCGGGGGCTCTTGGGCGCATTCCCTCCCCATCTGCGTTTCACACTCTCTACTTAGAATAAGACTGTGGGTTCAGAAGATGAGCTTTGCACACTCAGGGCGTGTGCTGACCCGCTGACAAACGTCACTCCCTACCACCCTTTGTCATCTAGTGGCTCATTCCCTCATTTAAACTCTATGACAGGCATGTCCCCTGAAGCTGCCAGATTCAGCAAATTTAGTCCTATGTAATATTTGGGACGTACTTAAAAAGTGTTAATTTTTAATCTGAAATTCAACTTTAGCAGTGCATCCTGTGTTTTGTCTGGCCATTTTACAGAAACATTTGAGTTTGAGACCGCTAGACTAGAGGGTCTGTAAGGTATATTCCAGCTTAAGAGTTCAGAAATACGTACAGCCATCGTATGTACTGGTTTTCTATAGCGTTTATATTTTTGCCTTTTGGAAAACACAGTTGTAACCCTTATAAACCCAGACTCTAGTGATTCAGTCTCGAAAAACTGTTGCAAAGATACACAGTGTAGCTATCCGAAGTAATTTCATAGCTGCTCATATCCTTTACTTACATTTCTCCAAAACTGCAAAGGAATCCCGCACGTCATCCCTAACAGAGGACCTTTCCTCATCGCCCTTTCTCTTCCTCTTTCTGTCCACACCTGGGCTTTGCGTCGGAACTGTAATTCCTTCCAAAACTCCCTCCGCTGTGAGTCATCTTCCTCTCCCTCCTGCCCCCTCATTCCTTTACTGGGTCGTAGATCTGGCTGCTAGTTAGCAGAAAAGACATTCCTTAGGGAAGAGGAGGGAGGGATGAGATTGGCAATTTGAGAATATTCTGTGGTGGCCCTGGGGGATGGAGGAAACACACGGACACGTCTCTGTTTATAGTTTGTGTCCTGTCATCTGAGCGTAGTGAAAACCATGCTTCTGCCTTCAAAGAACTTTGTATATACACAGGGCACAAGATACACCTAGCAAAACACGTAGAAAATGCGGTGGCCGGACCATTACACATTAGGAACGTAAATACCAAAAGAACAAAAACAAAGGAAGAAGTCAAGGAGGCTGGAGGAGGGCAGCCCAGTGTTCTTGAGTGGCCCCAAAGCAGAGGGGGTCGGGTATGTCCCTTACCCTAACCATGCCCCCCTCCTGGCGCCACGTCCTGCCGGCTGAGGGCCGTGCAAAGCCCTGGAGTCTGTTCCTCCCAATGCCCCACCTGCCGGAAGTGCCAGGGCATGCCCCTCCCCTGCCCACCCCCGGGTAGCCTGGAGCCAAAGACAGGTGAGAGCTGGAGTATAAATGCCCCAGCTCCTCCCCTTGGGTGGGATAATTCCTACCTCTGGCCCTGTGGCATTTCCCATCCTTGGTGATGACAGAACAAAACGCCTCCCTACTGGCTGTTCCCTTCCTCCGGGCTCTTCCCGACTTGCCACCTTCCCGACGGGTGTTTCCTGGAAATAACGGCTTGTGCCAGGACCCTTGTCTCGGGACTGCTTCTCAGGACTCCAAACCAGGCAGGCACTGGTGTCCCAAGGGCTTGGTGCAACTCCCTGAAGTCAGAAGGGGACACCAGCCAGGGATGCCCTGGCCCGGGAGGGGCCCCAGAGGTTTGCTGAAAGAACATGCTTCCTGTAGGCAGAGTCCTCGCTCGGTTAACTCCCGCCCCCTTCAAATCCTCAACCACCTGCCTGGATCGCAGGCCTCCGGCTTCACAGACGCAGAAAATGGGCTCAGAAAGCCTCAGGGCATTGTCCCACACGAGTAGGGACACCCATTTCTCTTCCTGGCCTTGCCACTTCCCTCTCAGGCGCTTTCTGATCCACAAAGGAGAGGCTGAAGTCACCACCTTGCAGCCCCCTGGGGTTGCTTACTAGCAGGTACTGTCTGAAAAATAGTCAGGCCAGTCACAATGATAACATAGTCTCGAAAAGCACATGCTCTGTGTCTGGCACCGTGTGAATCGCTTCACGTGCACTGACCCCACCTCATCTCCACCACCTCGTGATGTGGCACTGTCATAGCCCTGCTTTGCCTATGGTGGAACAAGACACAGAGGGGTTACCTGACTTTCCCAAGGACACACAGCAAGGAAGTGCGGAACCAGAGCTCGTCCAGGCTGCCTGGCTCAGGAGCCCACACTCTTAAGACGCCAGCCCCAAATGGAACGTGACTGCGCACGAAATAGCTGGCCCAGAACAAAATAGGGAGAGCCAGAGTCCACGCTAACCAGCTCGTCCTCAATGTTCCCTCGGACACAGCTGGCCAAAGCGCACGTACAAGCCTGCAAGATCTTCACCCAGCGGACGGGTTAACCTCAGAAGTTATCTGGAGGTTATTCAGAGGATCCAAACAGGGAAAAAATATGTGGTTCAACTGCTTTGGCCTGGAAACACGTCCAGAGGGATTCCTTGCACATTTCCCGCAATTTCCTAGTTTATCCTAGACAGAAAACCCAGGAATGGGGAAGGTGGTATGTTTTGTCCCTGGGGCCCGCCCAGAGACGGGCATGGGCATTAAATATCACTGACGCCACCTGGGCACTGTGAGAGACGGATGGGGCTGCCTCTCGTTTTATCCACGTCTTCCCACCCACAGCTGGTGGAGAACACGCCGTTACAGTTCTAAACTGTTGGACCCTGTAATCAACCGCTGATACTTATGTGCTCGGTGCCCGCCCAGCATGTTGCCGGCCTTTCATCCCTGCTGCCCAGCCGCCCGCTCTCCTCACGGAAGGCTTCCGGGGCCAGCTCAAGAGGACATGTGGACTCAGGTATCCTGCGAGCGTTTTGCTCACGTGGCGTGGCCATCTTTCGAACCCGCAGCTCACTTCCGTTCCAGTGACCTCAAAATCGCCTGTGTCACGGAGACGTGCCTGGGGGCTGCGATCACAGCTCCAAGCTGGGGCTCTTAGCTGCACCCCTCCCAGACACTGGCTGAGAACCCGGAGATGAACTGAGACGAGCTGGGAAAGACTGTGATGCTGACCAAGTTCTGCAGCCAGAGTGACTCCCTCTTTCAGCTGGAGGGGTCTGTGCGGACCGACTGGCCCAGGCTTATTCTGATGGGCACTTTTGATTTGAATCAGTTCCTGTCCGCCCCATTTGGGGTTCTGCTCATCGTGGGAGCCTGGCTGGAGAGGACCCTGAAATGCCCTCTTCTCACCTGGAGCTGAGGATGTGCCTCCGACAGAAGGGTACCCAGGAACCCAGATGAGGATCAACACCTCGTCTCTCTGCCCAGAAGTTCTGCTCCCTGGAAGTGCCACACGGGAATGAGGCAGTGATAGAGAAGAGAGCACAGAGAGCCTGGGAAGAGCCCAAAAGTGGGGGTCACAGTGGGACCCTCTTGACATTGCAGGGGCACTGTCAGTAAAACACCCCTGCAGGAGCACTCTAAGACACCCCTGCAGGAGCACTCTGAGTAAGACCTCCCTGCAGGAGCATTGTCAGTAAGACATTCCTCTGGTCACCTGGTGACTCACCTTGCCCAAGTCTCCCCTCATCCCTTAACCCCTTATCCCACACTTCTTCCAGTTTTCCTGCTTCCTCGTGATATATTTCCCATTCTGTTCCTCTGGAAGAGCATAAGAAGACAAAAATATCGCCTTTGGGAAGCTCCCTCTGAACGCCTGGGTTCATTTTGCGGTTCTAGGTTCCCACATTAGTGTGTAGATGCTACAGTCACTCAAAGCTGAGACGCTCAGATTCTCCCGTGCATCAAAATGATCTGCTGCATTTGTTTTAAAAAAAAGCGCAGAGTCTCCTCTAATCCTGATGTAATTAGTAGGAGTTTATGACTGTGATGCAACCAGTCTGTGAGACACTCTGGGAAACGCTGCCTGGCAGAGTGGCCATCCCCAGGACAGAGGCGGCATCCTCCTGCCAGCACCTGCCTGCTCGCCCCGCGAAGCAGCCGGGGCTCCCCGGGCTCCCGGCGAAGACAATGTGGTGGCCACATGCACAGCATCCAGCGTGTGAGGATGCCGCGCAAATGTTATTACAGCGATAACAGCGATTGCACTTAGGATAACAGTGATGGAAATCTGTATTAAATAACCTTCAACCGCTGATACCTTCCCTTTTCCCCGCCCGAAGAGAAGAAAGGGATGCGAATTTGTCACTTGAACCGGCAGCTGAGCTTCATCTGGACTTCATCTCTTCTGCTATCATCTTTATTAGCAGTATTTTTTTTTAAATGAGTTAAGTTTTGAACCACCAGGTGTTTTGAATTTTTATCTTGTTCACTTGCTTATAGGAGGAAATTCATATAGGGACGAATGCATTAACAAAACCCATGGACGGAAAGTGCAGTTTCCCTCCCCCATGGGGGGCCTCTGCCCTGCTGGCTGGTTCACCCCAGTTCTGGCTGCAGTTCCTGGCACGGCCGCTAGGAGGTGGTCTTGGAAGTGTTATCTGTGTGGGGCAAAGCCCTGTTCCTACCCAGTCCTCCTCTGAGTCCTCTGTGAGTTCAAGCAGCCACAGACCTTCTTCCTCCACCCCATCGACCCCACCGAGGGTGGGTTCGGTGTTGCTGCCCGTGAGCCGGGCGTCCAGGCAAGGAGGGCAGGACCACAGGCCCCTCCTGGCTAATGCGGCAGAATCCGCCTTCCACCGTGTCAGTCTGGGAAAGACAGGAGAGGGGAAGAGAGGCGCCTCTGGAGGGGCAGCCAAAGGGTCCTGCAGCAATGCCCCATGCCCGTGGGTCTCCTCGTGGTGCCTACGACCCCAATGCCAGCTGCTGCGCACTAGCGTGTGCTCAGCACAGACATAGGGTGAGGCTTTAAGCCAAATCAGCCCCAGGAACGGGCAGTCTGCTCTCCCGACTCAGGTGCAGAGAGCGTAAGGTCAGCAGGGACCGCAGGGACCCAGGTGCAATTTGGTGGCCCCTTCTCCTGCGTCACTTGGCCAACTCTGGCTATTAGGAGAGGACGCCACTGGCATATATGCTGGGGAGGGGATGACACTTCTATGTAGCCTGGAAGGAAAATTGAGGAAATATCCCTTTCACCAGGAAAACTCTGTCCCCTTCTCCACCGCTCTGGAGACCACAGGTGGCCCTGTGGTCACTATCTCTGCAGAGATCTGGGCGCAGACAGGAGGATGAGGCAAAGCCGGCTTTCTCAGTGTCTTACTGGAGGCTTTGGGGAAACGGGTTCGTGCAGGAGGTGGAAATTAACTAAATGAGGCAGGAGGATTACGGGATTTTGCTCGCGCAGGCATCCTGAGGACTGAGGACCCACTGCAGCGCGCGGGCATGTGCCCAGCCTCCTCTCAGGGAGAATCCATCTTGAGAAGCCACTTACTGATAAGGGTTAATCCCTGGCTAAATGGGACAGTACCAGAAGCAATTAACATTCCTGGACTCAGTTTCCCTTTGGCTACACAGCACTTATGTGCTGAAGAAAAATCCCTGTTTGCTATAAAGGCCCCATGGTTCTAAGCCTCTCAGTTCTGCATTGTTTGCGCGGAGCTCGGCCAGGTCACCTGCCTGGGTCGCCGCTGTGGCTAGGCGCGTAGCAGTCTCCAAGGACAGGCTCATCTCCCATCTGCTTGGCCTGAAACTGAGCCGCAAAAAACCACGCCAGTCAGCAGAATGCACTGCTAAAGGATTTTCTAAGACTGTCTCTAACACAAGAAAGAAATAAGGACGCCGTTCATGTGGATTTTAATCCTGTGGATGCGGGAAGAAAGACAGTTTGGGGTTTTTTTTTCCTGTTTTTTCTTTTTTATTGACATTCACCCCTTGCTACTCCCAAAACAGACCGTAAATTTCTTATCTTACTGGAAAATTCTGAAACGGGAAGACCAAAGAAAATTCCAGCAAGCGAAACTTCCAGAGCACTCGCCAATAACGATTAATGAAAAATAAAAATAAGTTGAAGAAGAAAGGGAGTCCACGTGCAGGACTCATTAGTAAGCCGAGGCCCTGATCCTCGCTCACGCTGCGCCCAGCGTCTTCACGCAGCCCCGAGATCGCCCGGGAAGGGAGGAGTGAGGGCGGGGAGGGGAATGTGCTGGAAAGTGAAACCTGAGCGGATACGAAAATAAAGACGAGGGCGTCCCTTTTAGATTATTTTTAAGGCTCTCTTTTAAATGAATGAATTTTTTTTACAGTGCCTGATTCCACATTATCTTCTATAATTGCATTATCCTGAGATTTACCGGGATAAAATGACCTGGCTTAGCTGCAGTAATCAGCAGCAGTTGTAACAACAGCCGCATGTGCAGGTGACCGCCACAGCGCCCCCTTACTCCCCGCCTGGTGGGGACAGGAACCCCAGCGTCTCCCGCCACCCCCTGTGAAATCGCATGTTGCCAGGGCTCTTCCCGGCCGGGCTCATCTGACTCAGCATGGGGACCTGCCCCCGCCCTCCGTAGCTGTCACCAGGGCAAGACGTCCTCGCGTCCAGCTAGATTTTTCCGTTGCTCCACTCATTCCGTTCACCCTGACTGTATCCTGGCACCGTGGAAGATTCTCTGTCAGTCCACCCGGTGCACGGTGACAGCTTAGTTCCAGATGCGAAATGCCAGTAAACAGGGCATTTCCCTTTACCAGAGGCCGCTGTGAGTCACCGTTAAGGGGAGAAGTAGAATCGATCTGTGTTTGTTGAAACAGAAAAGTGAAGTCTGTAGTCACACTGGCTAACATGATGCCCGAGTAAGGTGCCCAGAATATACATGTGGGAACGGAGGCTCAGAGAGGTTAAGGAACTTGCCCAGGATCACACAGCGTAAGCGAGTTGCTGCCTGGCAGCAGATCCTGTCCTACTACCTCTTGGAGAGAAAAGGGTCGGCGGGCTGTTTGCTTGGCTAGTAAATAACTGAAGTTTTGTGTCTGCGCGCCGGGTCAGAGCAGGAAAGCAGTCCCGGCACCAGCGGGGGCCTCACGATGTTGGTGGTGGCAGGCTCTTTTGCGCTCTTCCCCGGGGTCTTGGGACCTGCTTTATATCCGCAGTCAGGCCTCTGCCCGGGACTCACGGTCTAGTTTCCTTTGAAATCGGGACCACTTGTTAACAAAGTCAAGCCTGTTTCCTTCCCGGTCCTCGTTTTTGTTCCACACCCCACCACAGAATCCCTTTCGGAATCGCCGCCCCACGCAAACCCGCAGCCACACCTGGAGTGCTTGAGATAAGGAGGAAGTGCGTCCACTGAGGCCGGGGCTTGCTTTCCGTTTCCCACATCCCTGGCGCAGGCCAGGTGCCCCGTGCTGTCGTGTGCAGTCATCCTCGGGTGGGAGGGGAGTTGGGGGATGCGCCAGGCATAGCAGGCACAGGAGGGAGAACGAACAGTGGACCCTGTGGAAGCCACGGCAGACACCTGGACCTTAAAGTAGGTGCCGGGGTGTGTCCACGTTCAGTGAGGATGTGCCAGCGCGACACTGCCACGTGCTTTGCGTGTGTTCTCCCAACTCTGGTTCTCTCAGCCACACGCTAGGCAGTGGGTGCTGGCGTGGAGGGAGGGTGCACCCCGCATGCCGGGCAGAGGCCGTTCACACCTCGAGGCCAACCCTGCAGGACCTGAATGAGAAATTGTTTAGCTGGAGCCTCATATACCATCTGGGTCCCAATCCTGACTTCGTATGGCCTCTCTGTGACTCAGTTTCCTCATCTGTACATAGGAGTGAAAATCAGACCTCCCATGGAGGGTTACCATGAAGATTAAAGGGGTTCATGTTTATGAAATGCATGCTTAGAGGGGTGCCTGACCCACAGGAATGCTCCCTAAATGTCTGTGAAACCATCGAATGCAATAAAAATGCATAAACTCAAGGTTTGACAGTGAGAAAATGTACATAATATGATGCAGCAGAGACAGCGGGCATTAGCTGGGGACGTGGGATCCACTGGATGGGGACTTGGGATCCATTAGATAGGTACTCAGGATCCATTGGATGGGGACTTGGGATCCATTAGATAGGTATTCAGGATCCATTGGATAGGGACTTGGGATTCATTGGTTGGGTACTCGGGATCCATTGAATGGGGAATTGGGATCTGGTGGATGGGGACTCGGGATCCATTAGATAGGTACTCAGGATCTGTTTGATGGGGACTCTGGATTCAGTAAGCATCTTTCAGAGTAAAGTTTGTGTGGGAATTTCGTAAATGAACGTAGACCTAATCCTTGGTGGTAATGTAAAATGGGCTGCTTACTATTTTTAAATGAATCAACAAATGGAATATTTTTTAAATTACTGTCTAACTTTCTCACATGATAAATATTGACAGCTATGACCCCCATACGGAAAAGCTCTCGTTTTTAGCGTGAGAGAGCTCCTGCCGCAGAGTAGTTTCCACAAGACGGAGTTAGAGCAGCAGCCATGTGGGCCATGGCTAAGTCACTTGCACTTAAAAAACCCCCAACTCGGTTGCGTGTCCACCAGCGTAAGTTCCCTGTTTTCAACAACCACAGTTGCTGTGCGGAGTTTTCCTTTCTGTAGCCAACACATGGGTTGTTTAGAGAGAATAACAGGTTAGCCCCTTCAAAATAAATAAATGGAAATGATTTTGTAGTTACAGATTATATACATTGCCCACAACTAGTAAACTTCTCTCTCTTTACTTTCTCTTAACTTAAACACAGTCGAAATACGTTTATTTTGAGGCTGAGCATACAAAGAGAGGGAAAAGGGGCCCCAGTGTATTGTCAGAGTACTCTATCAAGAAGAGGGAATTTCTACCTCCTAACTCCTTGAGAAAAATGGGTCTTTCAACTATTTGAAAAACATATCATCCTACCAGTAATATTTCCCCAAGAACTTTTTGTTTGTCAAAGGAGGCGGCTGAGTCCAAATTCCAGCTCAGTCCCTTATGAGCTGTGTGACTCTGGGCAAGTCACATCACCTCTCTGAGCTTGTGTCCCCATCTGGAAAATTAATTCCAAACACCTCACGGGGGTGTGGTGGAAATGAAAATGGGAACGTGAACATAAAAGTCCCTAAAGAAGAGGTAGATGCTTTATTATTCTAACTAAACTAAGATTACAAAGGTAATGCATGTTTCATATACAGAATTTAGAAGAAAAAAAAAAACCAGCAAAGTACAAAGGAGGGAACAAAAACTTCCAGGAGTCCCATTCCAGTGTGGGAACTGTGTGTGGAGCCCACGAGATGGGTAGAGAGGTGCTCGCCACGCCGCCCCCTGGGCTGAGCTCTGGCACGACACGTGGCTCCCGCCGGATCTTCAGTGGCCTCCGTGCCAGACTGGGAGCCCACTGTGCATGGGAATGATTTCAAGAAAGATGTTGAAAACTCATTTTGGGTTGTTAATTTTTAAACAGAGATTCTGTAAATGGCAGAAAGTAAGACTAGGGACCCCTCAACTTGTATTGTCTTAGTCATCTCTGAGCACATCTAACAGAAGTAAGTGCTCTGCGCACATGGTGAACGTCTCCCGGGACTTAAAGCTTAAACAACGGAGGTGCTGCGGTGGCACACGCCTGTAATCCCAGCGCTCTGGGAGGCCGAGGCGGGGATCAAGGTGATGAACCAGTTAGTGGCAGGGTGAGAGTAGACGCCGGGGTTTCTGTGTCCCAGGCCAATCCTCTTCCAACTTCTGTCACTCGGCCACTTCTAGGCTCTGCTGGAGAGTCAGAGGATTGGGAGTTTTAACTTTCCTTTCCCTGTTATGTAGCAAGACTCTCTCCCCCAGTGAAAAAATAAAACAGAGGTGCCAATGTGTGGCCCGTTCCCTCTCCTCCCCAGGCTGGAGCTGCGGACACCGGGGTCACGTAGAGTGCCTGACACAGCGCTGGAGTTAAAAACAAAAACAGAGAGAGAAAATGTGGCTGAACCTCTGTTGTTTGTTCACACAAGGACTGAAATGATCCCGTCTTTGTTTTTTGGCGGAGGCCATCTGGGTCAGCTACATGCTGGCATTCGGGTTTGCAATTCCCACCCAGTGAGTCAGCAGAGAGGAACAGGCAGCTTTTTTAGCAGACAGCTCTGAGCCAGTGCCCACTACCATTAAACAAAAAAAAAAAACACAAGCTGGAGTCCTCACTCCTACAGATAGACACAGTTGGCTTGTGCCAGTACGGGAATGATCACTTGCTTCCTCTCTGGAGGGCAACCCAGGCAGAATTTCGCACACACACTCACATATACACATGCTCGGTATTTCAATCACTGAAAGAACTGGGCTGAAAATGCCAATCCCAGCCCAGAAATGAGACCCTTCCATAGCTTATTTATACTAATATGTAAATGACTGGCATAGGCTTTTTTTTTTTTCATTTCTTTTCTTTCTTTTTAACATGTTTTGGCAGAGCAGGGGAGCTGAGTGCACAAGATCACAGATGGGGGGTTTTGGGAGGGCTGAGGATGTAGGGGAAGGGATTGCATTATAAAAAAGGAGAAAATAGAGGAAGATACAGGACTAAAGACAGACTTTTCTCTTATCAGACATCTGCCGAGGACTGACTCTGAGCTCACCTTGACCCATCAAAACTGGGTCAGGGTTACCATTACTAGCTGGAAATCCTCCGGCCTGAAGCTGCACCCACAGAAATCCCACAAAGCCACCTTTAGTGACCCCTTCTAGACATCCCTTTGCAACCGTCAGACCTGTGCTACCAAACCTAAACATTGTTCTTTGATGTATTATGTTTAAATGAAAAGCAAGGTGCAGAGTAGCGAATGAATGGGAAACAGGGAACGACGTGAAAATTGCCAGAGAAGGAGGGCCAGGCTGCTTCCCGCTGCTCCCCAAGTCCCAGAGAGCCGGAGAGGGATGAGGGCAGGGGCTTGGCCACAGCCACACTCCGGGTGACTGAAGTCTTTGTGCCCATTCCCCAAAGTACTGCCTTTCACAAGACTGAAAATGTATTATTATTTTCAGGCATGGAAAAATAAATTGGGGGTTGGGTTTGGCTAATATAACTCACATGCAGTCCCTGCTCCCCCGGGGAGAGCTCTGTGAGTCCACAGCTCTGTATCTGATCTAGATGAAAATACACCTCTTGGGGGCTCCGATATGCATCGCTGCTCATGCACGTGCGCCCCAGGATGCCGGCTGGAGCTGGTGCCAAACGCTTGCTTGCAAAGGATGCTGGCGGCCTCCACGGGGACGGCCCCGGGAGGAGACTGACCAGTTGATAGGTAGGCCTGGGTAGGGTACAGGTGGTGTGAGCCTCGTTCATGGCCTCTGCCAGCCTGAAGATGCCTCTGACGCCTGGCACTTACACCTCCATGCACCGAATAAAGCTGTCAGCAGGTACTGTGCACCTATGGGACCAAGTACAAGCACCTGTCTCACCTTGGCTTTCGGGGTGCAGGGCACCTGGCATCACACAGGAGAACCCACTGTGGAGTGCAAGTCTTCACAGCCGACCCACCCCTCCTGCCCTTCTCCCGCCCACTTCCCTGCACTCTGGTCCCATTCTTTGACAGGTCACATGCACCCTCTCCAAGCCTCAGTTTCCCCATCTGCAAGAAGCAGATAACAGCATGCTCACTCCGTCGGCAGTTGCGGGGGCCACGGGAGAGGGTGCAGGTGAGCAGCGCAGCCCGTGCCTGGCACAGGATGCGGCTCAGTTCCAGTGGCTGCTCTGAGCTCTCTGGCTGTGGTTTGCAAGATCCCTGTCCAGGTTCCTGGCCTGACTCTCAATGTGCCCCCAAGCCCAAATGCACCCCCTCTGCTCTTCCTAGGGCAGCCCCGGCCACCCACTCCTCCCACTGTGCTTTTTGGAGCCTCAGATTCAACAGTGTTCCCGGGCACTGCCACTCACGAGCACCTGCTGTGTGTGCACTGGCCGGGGGGCTCCATCTCGGGGGACAGGCAAAAGCAGCTCAGCCCCAGGAGAGGATGTGGACGTTTAGCCCTGAGATGTTTCTTATTAGACCAGAAACTATGCAAATCACTTCCACAACTAATTCTCAAAATGCTTTTACTTTTGTGTCTATACCACCACCTGGAGCTGCAAGCTCCTGAGGCACGAGACCAGGACAGGGAAGGGATAAAACAGTAAGGCCACCAGCGGGCCCCTGTGGTCCTCTGGGGCCAGGAGAGCCATGGCACCCATTGGCTGGGTCCTTGTTCAGATGGGAATAGACAAGTGATGGGAGACTTCCCTGAGATTGGCTGGCCGTCCTGTCCACCCTGAGAGTAGGGACGGGGGGAGGCAAAGATATGTTAAGTAACTAAAATGATCGCTGTGTCACCCACTCCCAGTTTCCTGCTTCCCCACGTGGGCCCAGGGTGGGGAGACCTGACTCGGCCATGGTGCATCCGCTGAGAGAGCCACGCCCCGTGTACAGAGCGCAGGGCAGCAGCCCCGGCTGTGGAGTCCTGTTGCTTGGGCTTAAAGCCCTGTCTTGCCTCTGCTTCCTTTCCTGTAACATTGCTCCCTGCACCTGGGGAGCACCGTGAGGCGATGCACGCAGAGCAGCTGACGCGCAGTCAGTGCTCAGTCAGCGCGAGCTACCGAAAGGCTTCTGATAGCATGTCCGCCTTTGCAAAACCAGGACATGTGAGGACAAGCCGTTGCATACAATAGGTGCTCAATAAACACCGTCCTGTCTTATCGGGGCCCTCGCCATGGGTTTCACAGCAGTATGCTTGTATACATCTGCTCCCTGGAAAACTCGTATCCATGCTTCAAAACCCAACATGATTTTCTCTTCTCTGTGGATTCTTTTCTACTACCTCCATCAGGAAGTCCTTTCCTGTCCGTCCACTTGCGCACTGCTCTGGGAGACTTTTGGACACTGTACCAAGAGCTCTTGTTTTCTTGCTCCAGTTGCCTACATGAAAATAGTGGTTTCCTTCCTATTTTAAAATTTTGTGACCAGGCTCGGGAGTGGAGAGCAGGTATTTTGGCCCCAGGCAGCCTGGAGCTGATGCCGTGGATCCATCTAAGGCTAACGCTGCGTGAGCGTGTCCCTCAGGGCTTCCGCAGTTCCAATTCCTCCCCTGTCGATTGGAAATAGGACCTCAGCAGTGAGCACATGGCCAGAAGCTCAGCTGTGCCTGACAGAAAACAGACACCCATAGGTGGAGGTGAGGCGTGGATACGGCATAAAATAGGCTACTTTCCTCCTTCCTCGGGCAAACCAGAAATAGCAGAGATGACCCACTGGACAACGCACCAAGTGATGAAAGGCCCATTGCACCCCCTTTCTGTCCTTTGTTCTCTCCCTACATGTGCGAGCTTCCTCTTTCTCTGTCCTCCTGGGCACTCCAGCCTAGCCATGGTTAGGCACCACACGATGGTTTTATCTGGGTTCGAATAGTTCGCGGTCGTCTCATAACCAGAAAGTAAGAGCCGTTGCAGGTGACAGGGCAGGTGAAACACTTGTAGAGCACTGAAACTAGATGGGGCGGAGCTTAACAATAGCTTTTTCTTATAACTGAGAAAAGTCCGCTCTAGTCTGAAGACATTCCTACTCAGGAAAGCCTGTTTCCTATGTGCTGGGTTCTAGCACCAATATCCGTCCGTTACAGAAGACGGAAGTATGACATCACCGTGCCTGGCTGCGCCCTGCCCCGAGTCACCAGGTCTCAACCAGGGCTGTTCCCGGGCATCTCTCCACCAGTGACACAAAGGAGCTGGTGGGTGGATACCCACCTCCTGCCCCTGCCCTCAGCTGGGGCATCTCTGAGACTAGGGTCTCCACTGCTGCCCTGGGCCCTGGCAGATTAAGGTATAGACACCCTGAGTGAGCCCAGGTGGGATAACACACTGCCATGGGTCCTGCTCGGAGTCAACTCCCCACCCCCTGCAGGTGTTTCCCACGACTACCTCCCAGGTAAATTACCTGCATGTGAATCTTTGTCCTAGAATCTGCTTCTGGGGAAAACCAAGCTAAGATGAGAAGACATTAATGGAAAAAAACAGAATTTTCTATTCGAGCCGTTCTGAAAACTGATTCCAGAACAGACCGTATTCAGAGGAGGCACGACAGAGATGGAGATGTGTGCATGAGCGTCTTGGTGTCTGGAGGACAATGAGCCACAGCTCCGACGGAGCAGCTTCCAGCTGTCCAGCTGCGACCACAGTCCATGGCACCAGCTCACCCAGCTCCACCCTCTGACCCCTTCCCAGGCAGACGAGACAGGGGCCCTCTCCACCGTCTGTTACGGAAAGGAACCAAAACGCCATCCGCACAGAGGCCCTTCAAGTCTGCCCTGGTCACCCACAAGGCCCTGCGTCCCGCTGGGCTGGCTGGACCTTCGCCGCGATGGCAGCTCTCTAAAAATAGAGCCCCCACCTCCAGGGAAGGGGGGAAACCACAGAAAGCTGCTCAGACCACTTCCAGTGGCCACTCTCCTGCCCCGGGAAGCTGGGAACGGGAGTGGGGCCGCGGGTGGATTAATGTACAGCAAGCCTGAGTCATCAGTCAGGCAGGAGGTCTTGCGTCGGAACCATCCCGGCACTCACACCACAAGCCACAGGGCTGCGTCTCCCGTGGGCCGGGTGGCCCGGATCGGGGTCAGGACTCTTGCTTCCCACGTGGGCGGCAGCCTTGACTTGGAGGGTGTCCCCATCCTGGGAGCCCGGAGCCCAGTGAAAGTCAGAAAAGTTCCATAAATCGCAGGAAATAAACTTCTGCTACTTTCACTCCTGCAGCCGCCCCGCCGGGCGCAAACGGATCCTTCCAGCGTTGGCTCCACCTGCGTCCTCCCGCTCCACAGCTCCATCCCCTTCTCTTTTCCCCAGTAAACCCTCAGAGAGCAGAGGAGAGCCGAACAGCTGACCTCAAGCAGTGTGGTTTCTCCGTTGTGTGTGTGTTTTTGTTTTGCTGCGACGCTGACGACCTGCGGTCTGCCTCACACCCTGTAAAGTTTGCAGCAGCCGTATGAGAAAATACCGAATTTGTCAGCAAACCATGTTCTTTATTACGGCTACCGCAGTAATGCCAACCAGCTGGGACGGGCTCCGCTGCACGACACCCAGCCTGCAGCCGGGCGGGCCATGCTTGCTGCCAGATCCAGCCCCTGCAGGTCAGATGCCAGGTTTCCGAGGGCGACAAAAGCAGCTCACAACTGGCCACACCTGGTCTTAGGATGATGCTGAGGGCCAGGCACTGTCAGGTGGAAGAGAGCTGGCCTCTGCCCGCACCATCTCAGAGACACCCTGCACTTCCCTCCTCCACCCGCCGGCCACACTGTCCCCACCGCCCACTCCAGGGCTCCTGTGTCCTGTGCTAGACACGTCCTCCCTCAAGGCCCTGCACTCCCGGTCCCCGCCGCCCAGGACGCTTTTCCCAGCCTTCATGCCAGCTCGTCCCTCACCTCTCTCTGGACTGGGCCCAGATGCTGTCTTTGAAGTTGGCCTCCCCTGGCCCATGGCTTCTAAACCTGCAAAGGCCCCTGCTGACAGGTAGCGGGCCGCCTGCTAAGTTCTAGGCACTGAGATTCTGCGGTGAAAACACCGGTTCCAGTCCTTTCTCTCCGAGCTGCCGTTCTGGGGCAGGTCTGGGAGACAAGAGAGAAGCGAAGTAACCCAGTGCTATACAGGGGTGAGCAATCGTGTGGCTAAACAGAGTGAAACACACACACGAGGCTTGCTTAGTGGGTTTCCCAGTGCTGGGGAGCAGCTGGACCCAGCACCTCATGAGAACAACAGCTGGGAACGGCCGTCCTGAGTGATGCTCTGCACACCAGGAAGGTGACGTGGACCCTTCCTCCCAGACAGAGACACGGAAAGTGAGGTGAAGGCATTTGCTAAAACGCAGCCAGCCACAGTGTCCGCGTCTTCCTCTGCCTGCCCCAGCCGCTCACAGTCCGCGGCCCCCTAAAATCCTGGCTCTTCCAGTTCAGATATTCAGGGGCCCCATCCACCTGCTTGTCAAAGAGCTGCTCCTCCGGGGTGGACCCTCCTCCGCAGCGTGATAAGACCCACAGTTACAGAAATCAGGCATGAAGCACAGGTTGGGGTGCACGAGGGATTTGCCACCAAGCTTGGCTTGCGGCACTTTGAGGACAGAACCAACACTTGCGTGAGCGTGTTAGGAAACTCTGGACCCAAAACAGGTCCCCGAAACAGCAGAGAAATGGTTCCTTCACCTGTCCCCACCCCCATGGCATCTGTGCACTCATGTGAACTCATGTCTGTATCTGGACAGAAAGTTAAATCATGTTTGATGTCTTGGCCCGAGTTTTCCACGGGGCAGTGGGCACTCAGGGACAAATTTAGCCTCTCGTAAAAGAGCAAAGTCTTCTGAGGCCAAACGTGAAGCCACCGTTTATCCAAGGAATGTATGGAGCTGGCAGTGGGCACCACATGGTCCCAAAGCGTGGCCTTGTGTCTTTGGCAGGGAGTTTCCTGGTTTCAACCACCTCTAATGACATCCTTCCAGACAGAAGACTAAGTCGGTTTTATTGGAACCATGTGTCACAGATGCCGGTATGTGGTGTGGTCCAGGGAGGCTCCATCTGCCCGCTGATTCGGGGTGTTTTGGGGGACTAGTGTAATAGTACTCCACCCACCTCTCCATGCATCCCCGGGGAGGCTGCGGGAATCTCCCCCAGGTGCTCACAGTCACCAAGAGGCTGGAGATGGAGGGAAAGCGTGAAGGCAGCAGAAGTGGGGGAGGCTCACAGCTTCCGGATCGGTGCTGTGGACCCGGCTCTGGGTCCCTTCTAGGGCAGACAGTCCAGTGCCTGCAGGACACACTGGGGGCAGAGGGGGGCGGTTTCCTCTGACCATCTTGGCATGAAATGACCCAGGAGAATCGTAAGGCACCGTCCAGTAGGATCATGGCACTGGGCGTGGTTCAAGGCCCACAGAGTGTGAGGCCACCACAGGGCTGGCTGGGGCCACCAGATGGAAGGACAGCAGCCCCAGAACTGGACCTCAGGCTGAGGGCACAGGGAAGCTGGGACGGGGGCTGGCCAGGTCCCTCCCGGCGTGACTTTAATGAGTCTCCCGAGAGGGTGGAGGTTAAAACCAAAGTCTAGCCCCTGGAAACAAGGGGGGAAGAGGTGGCTTCTGGGTGGCCACCAGCCTGGAGTTTCTGTTTTCAATACGACTTCCGTTGTATGTCAACCTCTACGGTTGGGACATTGGTCCCGTCCCAAACTCATGTTGAAACGCGGTCCCCGTCGTAACAGCAGTAAGGGGGTGGGCAATTTGGCTACGGAATTTGGGAGCGGAGGAGGATCAGATGAGGCCATGGAGGGGGCCTTTCTAAGAGGAGGAAGGAGCCCCGGCCAGCCTGCTCAGCCCCTCGCTGAGAATGTGACTCTCCATGTGGCCTGGGGACTTTGCAGAGGCCTCAGCAGGTACAGCCCTTGACGTTGAACTTCCCAGCCCCTAGAGCCACGAGAAATGAATTCCTTGTCTTTGTAAGTTGCCCTGTCTCGAGTGTTCAGTTACAGCGAGAGAAGGTGGACTAGCACATCACCTTAACATGCAGCTTTCCATTTACCAGATCTTTCAACAGTTTATAGAATCTCTTATGACGGGGTTTCTGGCTCTTCCTTCTTGTGCTTTTAATGGATTTGTACTTCTTGTAAAAATGGTGAGGCGTGTTTTTTGGGGCATCAATATTTGTGTCAATTATGATAACAGCTTCTTGGTGGGAGAGAGCTTTCTTGTAGCTTTCTTTTGGCCTGTAAAGTGACCCGCCCTTCCTCTCTAATGGCTTTTGCTCTGATTTCTATTTAATTGTGATATTGCCATTCTTTGGGATTCTAGGTGAATGTCGTCAAACAAAAGAGAAGGATACAGCACATAGTAGGCACTCCAGTAATGTGGAATAGATGAACACATGATAGAGAGAAAAAATCATTTTGACACCTACATCTCAGTGTTAGGCCAGACTCCTGATTATTTAAATGTAATTCTGTTCACTGATTCAGTGCTCTCTGCCAGGTTTTAGACTCATTTTCCATAATTAAACAATTAGTTTGGATTTATCTCTTAGAGAGCTGCAATGTAGCTTCCAGTGTACTTTTTTTCTCTCTCCAAGAAAACCACATAAGTGGTATATTGTTAAGTATTGGCTTTATTGCTTTTTATAAATATTATGCATGCTTGCTTTTAAAAAAATTAAGCAGAAATTCCTAAGAAGAAAGCAACCAATTTCCCCAAAATGTATTCATTTCTCCAAAATATTGTTAATGTTGATGGATTTACAAACATCTTCCCCACATAGAAAGCTGAAGAGAGAGAGAATTAGTAAGACCACACATGCTATTTTAAGATTGAAATATATTAATTTTACTTAAATTTAATTGAAGAAAAAAATTAAAGCAACACTGAGGGAATTACTGAAATAAGACTTCACTATAAAATATGGCAATTTCTAAGTCGCGCTAAAGCTAAGAAAAGTGAATAGAAACACTAAGGAAGGGAGTGAGTCCTTATGTTGATGCTCCAGGATGGTGCTCCAGGGTGGTGCTCTAAGGTGGTGCTCCAGGGTGATGCTCCAGGGTGCTGCCTGGGACATTCCCCTTCGGGGAAGAAGGGCTAAGGGCTCCACACCCCTTGTCCTTCCCTCCCCCTTAGTCCTTGATATTTGCAATGATTCTGGGAGCTGCAGAATTTGATTGGTTTTCCTATTTTATAGACAAAAGTGACTTTCAAGGCCACGTGGCCAAAGTGGAGCTTCTGCTCCTGGTTTGTCTGATTCCAACGCCTGGATTCCTAAAATGCACCCCCACCACCCATCTTTTAAAATCTAGGTTCTGAAAGAATATATATATATATTTTAACTTACAACTCTAATAATAGACTTAAATATTCCTCCACGTAATAGATGTGCTTACACGTCTGAACGCCAGCACACCCAGAGCCGGAGCTCTTGCCTCCCCCTTCCCCTACTCCCGCGGGTCCGTATTTATTCCACATTTCTCATGTTCATAACCAGAGATAATCTCTCCTTAAATCCTCTCCGGGACTGGGTCCAGTGGAACTGGATGTGACCAAAGAGTTGTTCTGTCAGATTTCGAAGATGTGAATGAGTGAAGACTGGTGCAGGAAACGTCTTGCAGATATGGGGAAATGTTTTCATTACTGAAAAATGCCGTCGTATTTTAGATTTCCAGATACTATGTGTATTCTTTTGTCCCCATGAAAAACTCGTATTGATAAGAAAAGATGGTGCAATCCCTAGCTAGTGCAGTAGACACCTCTGGGGTTTTCTACCTGAGTCTCTGCTCTGCAAACTGACCTTCCTCCCAGCTACTGGGTTAGAAATGCACGACTCACCCAGTCGGTACCCAAAACCTTGACTCCCTGGCCACGCCGTGGCATCCCCAGGGATTTCTGACAGGCTACACAGAGCACAAGTCAGTGTCCGAAAAGGCTGAAGCTATGAGACGGGAAGCTCAGTCCCAGCCACTCTGCCCCGTGCTGAGACCCTGACAGGCCAACCCCAGCTCTGCCCCAGGACCTTGGCACACTGCTCCCCCACCTGCAGCACGGCTTCCTCAGGCACACCTGGCCCAAGCCCTCACTCCTTGCGGATCACTGCCAACTTGTTATCAGAGAGCGCGTCTCTGACCACGCACACACACTCACACGTGTACACACATGCACAAACTGCTCCTTCCACTTTCCCCTGCCTCGTTCTTCATGACGGCATCCTCACCACCTGCAGGTAGAACAGGCGCCACGTCAACTCCAGGGCCGCGGGGCCCTCGCAGTGTGTGTCCATGGCCTGCCGTGGCCTCCAGCCTGTGGTAAGACGCAGTAACTACGTGTGGACCCGATAATGCGCGCACAGCCCAGCGAGTGGACAGTCAGGCATTGGCGGGTGTGTGCGTGCTCCGAGTCAGGCCGAGGAGTCAGTTCAACCCCACTCCCCCACTTACCAACTGCGTGACCTCAAGGACGATGTTCTACCTTTCGGAGCCTCTTGGGTAGGAGGTAAACACGGACACTGTCAGAGCCCACTGAGCTGTTGTGAGAACCACTCTGTGCAGGGTCCCCAGACAGCTGGGCAGGCGGCCGCTCCCCATCCCACACCGCCTGCTACACGGCTGTGCCAGGACCCTGTGCCCCAAACGAGGTCCAGGTCACAGCCTGCGGGTTTTGCATCTGCTCACTGTGTGCCCCCCACCCTGCACCTAGTAAACAGTGTTGCTTAATAAATTCTGCTGGCCGGGCACGGTGGCTCACACGTGTAATCCCAGCACTCTGGGAGGCCGAGGTGGGAGGATCGTTTGAGCTCAAGAGTTCGAGACCAGCCTGAGCAAGATGGAGACACCATCTCTACTAAAAATAGAAAGAAATTAGCCGGACAACTAAAAATAGAAAAAATTAGCTGGCCACAGGAGGCTGAGGCAGGAGGATTGCTTGAGCCCAGGAGTTTGAGGTTGCTGTGAGCTAGGCTGATGCCACGGCACTGTAGCCGGGGCAACAGAGTGAGACTGTGTCTCTAAATAAATAACTAAATAACTAAATAAAATCTGCTGGATTGATAAACAAGGCAGTCTGAGTCCTCCACTGTTTCCCGCCTACGAGCCCCCGACTGTTTCCCACCTACGAGCCCCCCACTGTTTCCTGCCTACGAGCCCCGGTGCCCCCGAGCTCCCATGCCTGGGAGAAGCCGCTGCTCTCCCATCAGCGACCTCTAACAGATGAAGAGAAAGAGTTCCTGACAGACATAATTTTTCTGCTTTGCGATCTCACTGCAGCATTTCCGTTCCCTGCCCCCGCGCAGGAAGGGAGAACAGCATGACTCAACGTGCAGAGTCTCAGCGCCGCCCACACCCCAGGAGTGGGACCAGGACGCTGCCACACTGCGGGGCTGGGTGGTCTGTGCGCTCTGCGGGAGTACAGGGGCCTGGAGGGGGCAAAACTGCAGCAGGGCAGGACACACGGGGACACGTGGGTCATAGCAATAGGGCTGCCAGATGAAACAGGAGTAAGTTTGAGTATGTCCCTGGCAATGTTGGAATTTCAGAAAAACAACACAATTTTTAATATGCAAATGTGTCCTGTGAGATATTTGAATTTTAGGTAAAGATGAATAATTTTTTAGTCTGTATCTCTTGCAATATTTGAGTTTCAGACAATAAAAGAATCATTCGGTACAGAATATGTCACATGGAACTAGAGTTTCTTTCTTCGTTGTTGTGGGATGAATAGTGTCCACTAAAGGCTCCATGCCTGCCTGGAACCTAAGGCTGTGACTTTATCTGGAAGCAGGGATTTTGCAGAAGAAATCATGAATATCGTTAAGGGGGGTCATTTTGGAGGAAGCAGGGCCCTAAATCCAGGGACTGATGTCTTGTAAGAATGACATGTGAAGATACGGAGAAACCAGGGAAGTCACATGGAGACGGAGGCAGAGGCTGGAGTGATGCAGCCTTAAGCCAAAATCTCATGGAGCCCCCAGGAGCCAGAAGAGGCAGGAGGGATCCCGGAGCCTCTGGAGGGATCACAGCCTGGCCACAATTCTTGATTTTGGATTTCTGGCCTCCAGAAAGTGCAGATAATAAATTTCTGTTGTTTTAAGCCCCCCAGTTTGAAGCCGCAGAAAAGTAACGCAGTTGCTTATGTGAAACTCGCACTTACCAGGCAGCCTGTGTTTTTGTTTACTAGATCTGGCAGCTCTGCGCAGGAGTCCCCACAGGGGTGGTTAAACGGCGTAGTTAAGGCCTGGTTAGTCTCCCAGGGCTGCCCACTGCTCTGACCACTGGTGGCCCTGGAGGGTCTTGTCCAGCACTTGGAGGGTGCTTGCACCCCTCCGCTGCACCTGGTCCATCTGCACCTCCACGCCTGCACTTGGCAACACCCAAGCTGCCGGCGCTCACAGTGACCACAGTGGAAGGAGCCCCAGACCCCTCCCTCAAATGTCCTAGATTACCTAAGACCCCCGAAAACACCCGCCATGGGCTGGAGGAGCAGCCCTGCTCCCTAAAAAGGTAGAAGGACCAAGATGAAACCCTCAGGCTTGGGGGAGAAGGGGGGAGGGCTGCCATTGGATCAATCGGGTGAAGAAAACTGATAAATAAAGAGATTTCTCTGACACCGCATGTCAGGGGCTGGATCTGTATCTGCCACACCTGTCAGAGGCCACGTTGGGGCAACTTTCGTCTCCTGGAGGAACATTTTCCATTTTCTCCTTCAAGGAGTGAAATGTGAACTTCCTCTTGCCTGGCCATGGGGATGGCAGCCTCGGTGGCTCCTGGTGGCAGAGAAATCCTCGGGCGTTTCCAGGCACCAGTGTGGAGACCTGGACGTCCCCGGAGTCCCCACAGCTGTCAGGAGGGACGAGGAGCGCCGGGCTGAGCTCACCGCAGCTGAGTAAATGCCGTCTGCCTGGGAAGCCTTCCTCATGTCAAATTGCCTGGTGATTAGGAGACCACCCACCCTCTGCATTGCCCGGATCTGCGGAGCCCTGGCCCGGCAGCTCTCCTGCGAGACGCAGCGTCCAAAAAGAGGAGCACATTCATCCGGAATTCGATTCCTGGGCAACTTGTCTCTCCTCCACTGACACGAGGGCCCGGACAGGCCTCATGGTCATTCTACCAGTTCCCACCCCCAACCCGGGTGCACAGCGCCCCACGGCCAGCAGGGCCTATGCTCTCTGCCCAGAACGTTCCCTCTCTTTCCTACAGAAAAGCAGCCACCAGTGCCCAAAAATAAAGGTGCCAAGAGGCCCCTTGCAGCCTGGCTGGTGACAGCGCCAAACTGGCAGAAGCCGGAATAAATGCTCATCACTTGGAAATGGCTACACCATTGCACCTCCCAACGATGCTCCGCAGGTACCAACGGAGGGTGCCCTACCCACGCTTAGGAAAGCTGCTGGTAGTGTTTCTGAAAGCAAGCAGCGGGTTGGTATATAGAGTATATCACACTTTCGCAAACAAGAAAAAAAGGCAGAACTCTGAATGTGTTTAGCACATGTGCACGTACACAAATGCACATGCGTGCACACATACACACACCCTGATTTGATTTGATGTCCACACCGGCTCTGGAGTTCACCTGTCTGGCTTTAAGGACCTGCTCCCTGGCTAACTATTTCTGCTTACTTTTTGCTGTGTTTTTAAAGGGTTGTTGTGTGCATGTTTTCACATCTGTGAAATGGGCGCAATTATGATGTCTCTTCTGGAGGCTGGTTCTGCGATTGCAGAGAGGAAGCACCGGGCTCTAGCCAGCAGTGGGTGGTGCTAACATTTCAAAAGAAGCCGCCAAACCACCAAGGGCTCTCCCCTCTGGGAGCTCCGTGTCTGTATCACCTTACATTAGTCACAGGTGGAAGTTTCATTTGATAATTTTGAAAACTGACTGAGCTCTGTCAACACTTTGTCCAGAGCTCATTGAACACTGAGTTCTGAGGCGTGGGCTGACTTGTTTTCACCGTGTGACAGGGACAGACGGGCCCCCCCCTACCCTGGCCCTAGGCCCTCCCCTAGCTCCCCCGGCCCTTCCAATGTCCTTGAGGAAGGTGGCTCCAAATAGCTGATGACACGGGAGACTCCAGGGCCAGAGAGGAACCTGCTGTGGTCCTGAACCTTTGCTTGCAGGCTGGGTCTCCGTATTTCTAACTGTGGGTCGACGGGCTCTACTGATCTCAGCGTTGTCGACACAACCAGCTCCTAGGGCCAAACCCCTCACGGCTGCCTCGTCTGCCCCTGCGCAGAGGCGGGTTCTGAGGCCCATCAGGCTCGACATAGCCCCACCACCTGCCTCCGACGGCCCCTCCTCTGTCAAAGTTCTAGCCTCTCACCATCGCCTCTCACATGCCACCCGCGAGGGTTGGCCAGGTCCCTTCGCCATTGCATGTTGACCCCCTGACACCTCTGCAAAAAGGAAGACATCCCCCCAGACAGATTCCCTTAAACTGGGGTTTGCCCGACACCACAAGGCTCCCACACGGCCTGAGATCTGAGCTTTGAACCCAGATCCTGAAATGCAGGTTTCTTCTTCTCCTCCATCTAAAAATCACGCGTGGAGGGTGCCCTGCCCTTCCGGCACTGAGCTGGTGCTACAAACCGTCAGAGATGTCTCCTGAACTTGAATCTGAACCTGCTTCGGAAAAAAGTTGAGATGCATTAGTCAAAATTCATCATTCTCCCTGTTTGCTAATCTAATCTCCAAAAGAAGTTGGAAAGGGCCTCTGGGAAGGTGCCCTCGTCCCAGGTGGACCTGTCCGGGAGCCCCAGCCTGACACCCTGACACAGCGCAATGGCCCTCTCAGTCCCACCCTCCAGCTGTAGCCAATGCCATGTTGAAGCTCTTTTAGGCGAATGCCCCTAAATAGCCCTCCTCCGCATGGTTTAACAAAAAGTGGGCGGTCGGGGTGGGGTGCTTTTGCAGAAAATAACAAGCGGCTTGGACGTGGCAATTCCTTAGAAATCGAAATGGCGTTCTGTGCGGGCAGCAGCCTCCCGGTGGTTTTCCTGGAAGGGGTTCTGCCTGCCGGTATTTAAAGCTGTCAGAACGCTTCATCCTGTGCGGTTGATGCAGCGCAGGCCCCAGGATGGCAGGAGGGGCTGCGTGGAATGTTTATGTCGTCGGTGCGCCGTGAGGCAGAGCCCGCCACGGGCAGTGGCCAGCCCCTTAATGCCAGCAGTTCTGGGGACTCTTTTAACCTCCTCTAATCATGTGTCAAGTTCACTGGACTGGATTTCTTCAACCTTCCCAAGCCGCCTTCTTTGCAGGAGCCCAGCAGGTGCCTCCGGTCCCCGGGCAGCTGTGCACGCCCAGAGCCATGGGCGCCCTCCTAGGTCCCGCCCTGCCCCGTCCGCCGGGCGCGGGGCTTCCTTTTCACCCAAGCTAATCGGGGCCCACAGGAGGGGGCCCCAGAAACAAAAGGCTCTGGAAGCATCAGGTGACAGGGCCTGGCTGTGGTTTACATTCTTTACCTTAATTTTAACAAGTATTTCAGCCCCCTTGGAAATTGCTTCTCTGCAATAATAAACAGAGCCCACCGTGAGTCCTGGGCCGGGGGCTTGGCGTCGGGAGGCCTAACAGTAGCCCCGCTGGTGGAGGGGGGTGTGGGGTCACTGCCGCCCAATTGCCCTCATTTGGGGGCTGCGGGGGGGACTGGTGTGGCAACCTGAGGTTTTGGGTTACACGTGAGTGAGTAGAACAGTGTGTAAATAACGAAGGTGGAGCGTTGCCGAGGAAGGGGCCAGCACCTACCCGCCCATCTGGTCTCCATCACGCCAGCGCAGTCCCTTTTGTGATTTGTTCTTCTCCGCCGAGAGCTCCGGAGCTAGCAGAGGCTGGTTGACAAGATTCCTGAGAAACTGGGGGTAACCATGGAGGCTCCACTCACGATGGGCCACGCTCGTTCCAGGCGAGGGCACCAGAGTGGATGGAAACTCTAACACAGTGCAGCCCTAGAACCTCACCCTCCAAAGTGTGGCCTGTGACCAGCCCTGGCGCATCTCTGGGAGCCATGCTAGAAATGTGGGGGCTCAGTCCCCAGACTGGCTGAGGCAGAGCCTGTCCCTCAGTGGGTTCCCCCAGGCCATGTGAGTGCACGGTGACATCCAAGGAGCATTCATTGCTCCAGGGAATGAGGGGAAGGTCCAGGAAGAAAAATGCAGGCCGCCCTGTCGGAGGATGGGGGGCTCCATGGCTGTGCGTTGGGCAGGGCCCGATCTTGGCCCCAAACCCGGGTGGGAGCACCGCTGGTTAGTGTCAGCTCTCTGCTGCAGGGGCCTGGAGACACATTCCTTTCCCCTGTGGGACAGGCAAAATGACGGTCACCTCTGCCCGGCCAACATCTCCCTGTGCTTTGGGTCTGGGATCCAGTGTCTCTTCCTTGGGGACGAGGAGGAGCCCCTGACATTGGCGCTCTGTGCCTGCCTTTGTGCTTCCCTAGAGGGGTGGATGCGTCCGTTCTGCTCCCCAAGGGGAAAGCGTGGTGGAACACACCCTTCCTGCCCCGCCCTGCCCTCCCCTCTGAACCCCTCACTCTTTCCCCTCCCATAAACAGGGGGGAAGTCATGCTGCTATTCCGAGTGGTGACAGCTGACATGAGCATGGGACTCACTTTCTTCAATGTCCTGGAGCCGAGCTTGACCCCCTGCCTTCTCCTCGAGCCACCTCCCCCGTTACTCCGCATGCTCACCTGGGCAGGTGAGGTCCAGCTGCCTGGGCTCTGGCAGAGGCGAGGAGGGGCACGAAGCACAACCCCACCCCCGAATGCTCTGCCTTCCCGGAAGCTTCACGGTGCAGCCGGCAGGAACTCCTGGCATGAATAAAACTTCCACCCTCGTCTTGAGACGGACATACATCTGTATTTTTAAATTTTGCTCATTCGTTTACTCATTTCTCAACCATGAGAAACCAGCCAGGAGGAAGGGGCGACTTTGGCACCTACATCTTTGCTAAAGCGTGCGGGATTCCCTCTTTCCCGCCAGACTCAAACTTCCGTGACGCCACGGACTCAACTCAGCGTGGTGTCGTCAGCATTTAGCACCAGAAACACAGTAGGCACCTAACACACAGCCGAGGCCAAAGGCGTCCATCCACGTCTGCAGTCAAAACAGGAAGACGTCTTCTCAGAGCACAGAAGTCACCAACCACCATGCAGCTCTGTCTCTGTGGCCTACTAGAACGTTCCACTGCCCACATCCGCCCACCTCCCTTGCCAGTAAAATCCAATTTGGGAAACTGGCAGACAAGTGGAAGGATTGTCGGCGGCCCCTCCACCCCCACCGTGTGCAAACAGCATGCAATACCCGTTTCTCCAGGATCTGGGAAGGGCAGGCTCCGCACCACAGGCCGCATCTTTTTGCTCCCCCTGGAGTTTTCCCAGAAACAGCCCGCGGGACCGCGGCCAGGGCAGGTGAAGGCATTTCTCTCTAGATGTCTGTGAAAGAGGCTTGGGCTTTGGGTCCCTGTACACAACAGGCATGCCCCTCGGGGGCTTCATAAAACAGGAGGGCACAGCAGGACCCGCAACACGGCCGCAGGGAGGACTCAGAGGACTCAGGGTTTGGGCACGAAACAGGGTCAGGGTCCGGCACAGGCTCCTGCCTGTTGTGTGCTCGATCTCACCATCTCCACTTCCACCGGGCTCCCTGTGACGCACACACACCAGTCAGGAAGGAGCTGTTGTGATCCCTGCTTCCCAATGGGGAAACTGAGGCTTGGAGAGGGGAAGGAGCCCACCTAGGGTGGCGCACAGCTGGTAAACTGAGGGAACCAAGCCCCAGCCTCCCGGCAGCCTGACTCTGTGAGACCAGAGCCTCAGTCTCCACTGTGTCCAAATTGCACAGCTGAGGATGCTGCAACTGGGTCTGCAGAGTCCCAGGTTCAAGTTTGAGCCATAGGTAGCCATGGGCAGCTCACCTGACCCATGCCCTGTGCCTCAGTTTCCTCATCTGTAAATCTGGGAGGTCTTCCAGCTTCTAGAATTTAATCCTGGAAGGGATCACAGCTGGGGGAGGGTGTGAACAGCACAGCTGCATCAAATGACAGGCAGTGAGTTATTCGCTCAGATCTCACGACGGGGAAACTTGGTGTCTGAGTCTATTCAGGCTGCCGTGACAAAAATACTGTCAACCGGGTGGCTTATAAACAACAGAAATTGATTTCTCACAGTTCTGGAGGCTGGGAAGTCCAACACCAAGGCGCCAGCAGTTTTGGTGTCTGGTGATGGCCTGCTTCCTGGGCCATCCATGGCAGCTTCTTGCTGGGTCCCCGTGTGATGGAAGGAACAAGGGAGCTCTCTGGGGCCTTTGGGGCCATTTATTTTATGTTTTCTTTTCTTTTTCTTTTTTGAGACAGGGTCTCACTCTGTTGCCCGGGCTAGAGTGCCGTGGCGTCAGCCTAGCTCACAGCAACCTCAAACTCCTGGGCTCAAGCGATCCTCCTACCTCTCCAGTAGCTAGGACTACAGGCATGCGCCACCATGCCTGGCTAATTTTTTCTATATATTTTTAGTTGTCCAATTAATTTCTTTCTATTTTTAGTAGAGTTGGGGGTCTCACTCTTGCTCAGGCTGGTTTCAAACTCCTGACCTTGAGCAATCCTCCCGCCTTGGCCTTCCAGAGTGCCAAGATTTACAGGTGTGAGCCACCATGCCTGGCCAAAAGTAGTATGCTTTAATAGATGTTTTTAACCCATTATGTTGACACAAATGGGGCCATGAAACATAAAAAAAAAAAAAAACCCTGCTTTGGGACTGTTGAGGCTGGATTTCTCGCCAGTTTATCTAATAGCTAGCAGTGCTGTCTTGTAAGTCACGTGTCTTTTCTGGGCTTCAGTTTCCTTCTGGCTACACCGTGAGAAGTTTGGCTTAGCTGACGCCTAAGTTCCCTTTTAGTTGCTTCCTTTTAGTGAGCCCTGGGCCCTGGCTCATCTAAATGTGTTTGAAGCTAAGATGGAGTTTATTATACAGCTCTCTCTTCCTCTGCCTCAGACCTAGTAACTGTATTCATCATCTCCGCTTCCATCATCTCTAAATTTTGAAATCTTTTGCTCTGATTCTGAAGGCCAGAGGGAATATGTTCTTCCATCAGTCTCTCACTGATGCCTGAGATCCACCCCTGGAGATTCTGATGTCAT
The DNA here is from genome assembly GCA_963574885.1 of Lepilemur ruficaudatus. NCBI lineage: Eukaryota > Metazoa > Chordata > Mammalia > Primates > Lepilemuridae > Lepilemur > Lepilemur ruficaudatus. The sequence continues at coordinate 49,180 of CAUYRT010028121.1, read as the reverse complement.
TGGCCTGGGAGTGGCTTGGGATTCAGGATTCTTGAGCTTCCCCAATGATTCCAATGTGTAGTCAAGGTTGAGATTCACTGATATAAAGCCTCATCACAGTTCTTGATACATAGTAGGTACTCAATAGTTGGGAGACAGAATTATGAGATTTCAGTGCATGAAAGAATTTTAGGTAAACTGGAGGGAGAGATTCCTGGGGGCATTTCATGAAGACAGTGACATTTCAGCCAGCCTTTTGGTCTGCCCTCAGTTCTTGGTGTGCTCTTGGCCGAGGAATGACCAGACACACCAAAGTGTTAAGTCCAGACTACTGTCCTGGTCTTCTGGCTCCTTGCTTGGAAAAATCACCAGCAGGGCCAATGAGATGGAATAACCTGAGGCAGGAAGCAGTTTCACATGAGCAGCTCTTTATTGTAGAACAAAACAGGTCTGTCTCTGAGAGTGGAGAGAGACAGACCGACTGACCCACTGACTCACTGACCCACTGACCCACTCTCTCCCTGAATTCTCGATTATTTCCTTTTATTAGCCCAATGCAGGGGAGGGTTCTCAGGAGCTGTGGGATGTTATCAAATGATCAACAGGTGTCCTCAAAATTCCATCTGTGTATATACAAGCTCCTTCTCTGAAAGCCCACCTGGTGGGGGTGAACCATAATGCAGATTCAAGCTAATGGCATAATAATTACCCTTAGGTGAATCTAGATCACTTTCTAAATCCTATCATGCCTGGGCTGGGGAATTCCCAGATTGATAGAGCATTCCCTCCTTCCATTTGCTCAGGATAGGATTAAGGGTGGGGCACAACAAAACGGAGTGCCGGCTCTTATCCTTCTTCCCAGGTGGAGCAACTGCTTGAGACGGCACCAGAGCAAGGCACCCTTGTCCCTAGAAGAGCCGGAGATCCTAACTATCTACCTAAAAATTACAGGGTGAACAAAAATGGTCCGGAAGCTGGAAAGCCTAGGCCATTGATGTAAACTAGTGTTTAAGGATCTCAGTATTACATACATCTCTATGGGTTTGTGCTTCTGTCCTTAAAGACCTGGAGGTCTCAACCCTGATTGAATGTAGCCAAGGATGTTAATTGTATTCATTATCTATTGCTGTGCAACAAATTAGCCCACATCTTGTATCTTAAAACAATAATTATTTATTAACTCTCACTGTTTCTACAGGTCAAAAATACAAATGGGGCACAGAAGAGATGGCTCATTTCTTTTCATCAGTGTCTGGGGCCTTACCTGAAAGACTTGGGGTTAGAATTATCTGTAGGTTCCTTCATTTTTGTGTTGTTTTTTATAGTCCATTTGGGCTACTATACCAAAATACCATAAACTGGGTAGCTTTTATTTATTTATTTATTTTTATCCCACCTGTTCCTGAGAATGGGTAGCTTTTAAATAACAGAAATTTATTTCTCACAATTCTGGAAGCTGGGAAGTTTGACATCAAGGCATTGGCAGATTTGGTGTCTGCCGAGGGCCCTTTTCTGGGTTGCAGACTACCAACTTCTCACTGTGTCCTCATATGGTGACAGGGGAGAGCTAGCTCTCTGGTGTCTCTTTTTACGGGTGTTCATCTCAGTCATGAGGATGGAACCAAAGGCCTCACCTTCTAATATCACATTGGGTATTAGAGTTTCACATATGATTTTTTTTTTTTTTTTTTTTTGCAGGGTGAGAGATACAAACATCATGGCTGATGTTTGCTATTGGCTAAGGGCGTAGGTGGGCCTCTGAACTGGAACACTTACGCTTGGGCTTCCTTACAACTTGATGGAGGGGTTGCCAGGGGTATCCTGAGAGAGGAAGGGAACCAGGCAGAAGCTGTATCCTTTCTATGAACTCATCTTGGAAGGCTCATAACATCATCTCTAGCCGATTTTATTGTTAGAAATGACGCACCAAGTCCAGCCCATATTCAAGGGAAGGTGAATTTAGGTTCTACTTTTTGACGGGTAGAATGTATTATAATTTGCAGCACATATTTTAAAACCACCCCATCGTGTAACAGGTTAGTTCTTCTTGCCTATCATGACTAGAACCTTGGGTTCATTGCTATCTTTTCCTAGCAACATGGGTGAATCACTTAATCTATCACCTTCTTACCTTTTTTCATGGGGTAAAGGAGATAATAATATCCACTTCAGAATATTAAAAGGGCCAGATGAGAATCACGTTTGCAAATATGTTTTGCTCACTGTACACAAATGCACATTATTATTTTATTTTCTTCTGATTTCACTACCACCTTCCTTGGATTGAAAATGAGCAGAGTAGGCAAAATAAAGAGTGACACATAAAACCGTAAGATCAAGTTAGTAAGGAAAAATGAGCATGAATATAGACAGGATTCTCTTTGATTCCATGTAAATTAAAACCTTTTTTTTTCTTTTTTTTTTTTTTTTTGAGACAGAGTCTCACTCTGTTGCCAGGGCTAGAGTGCCGTGGCACCAGCCTAGCTCACAGCAACCTCAGACTCCTGGGCTCAAGCAATCTTTCTGCCTCAGCCTCCCAAGTGGCTGGGACTACAGGCATGCACCACCATGCCCGGCTCATTTTTTCTATATATATCTTTAGTTGGCCAATTAATTTCTTTCTTTCTATTTATAGTAGAGACGGGAGTCTCACTCTTGCTCAGGCTGGTTTCGAACTCCTGACCTTGAGCAATCCTCCCGCCTCGGCCTCCCAGAGTGCTAGGATTACAGGCGTGAGCCACTGTGCCCGGCCAAAAACATTTCTAATATAAAGCATAAGTGTACTTTTTGTAGGAAATAGCTACTATGGTTATTACTGAAAATTATTTCTAATTCTTGGAAAAAAGGTATTTTTATTAAATATATAGAAATCTTCAAATTATATGCATGTAAATACATAGGAATATAACTAGACTAATACATACCAAACAAAAGTGGTCATTTCATGAGAGGGACATAAAATGAGGCAAAAAGAGACTTCCTTTTTTTTAAAATTAAATTTCAGTGTTGTTTGAGTTTTTAAAAACATTAATGATCATATATAAATACATTATTTATATAACTAAAATATTTTTCAAAAGAAGTATCACAAGAATGGAAAAACAAGCACCACATGTACTCACCATCAAATTGATTTTAACTGACTTAACTGACCAACACTGAAGTGCACATATAGTGGTAACATTCACTGGGTGTCAAGCAGGTGGGGGGGATGGGGGATGGGTATGTTCACACCTAATGGGTGCAGTGTGCACCATCTGGGGGATGGACACACTTGAAGCTCTGACTCTGGTGGGGCAAAGGCAATATATGTTACCTAAACTTTTGTACCCCTGTAATATGCTGAAATTAAAAAAAGAGATCTCTGTAGTATGTGGTATTGTCTGGGGAGTGGGCAGAAGTAGGGTTGTTTCCATAATTGGCTATTTTCTGTCATCTTCTACAACTGGTTCCCTTGTAACCAGTTGTAACCAGTGGTAAGTCTCCCTCAGCCTCAGGGAGTAGGCTAAGCAGCCAGACTTAGCCAGGTGCAGAGGAGGCAGGAAGAAGGTGGTTTGGGGGGAGTCCAGGCAGGCAGCCAGGGTAAAGGTAGGATAGGCTGGAGTTAAGATCCCCGTTGGGGAAGGTTAAGAATGAGCCCCAGGGGGCCAAGGAGAAAGCTCTGACAAAAGCTTCAGAAGCCTTCACCAATTGTTCCATTCATGAATAGACAACACTCTGATAATTTATTTTTTACACTAAGTGCCTGACTTCATCCTGGGTACTTTTACAAAACTCTAGATTGCTTTAATAGGACAGATGACAAATTGTTTCCCACCTGCGAGTTTTACTTCACGCCAGTCTTGCTTGGTTTTGCCTGGCTTTATTGTGTGAACAGAAAGGAGGTTGGAATTCTGAAAAGTTGCTTTAGCCAAATCCTGCGAACAAAGGAGGCCTTGTTCAGGGTTATGCACATCAGCTTTTGGAGGAGTTTAATTCATCAACTCAGATCTCTGCTTTTCAAATTCTTGCTCTAGTTATCTTGTGTTTCTTTGTGTCTGTTGGAGGGGCAAGTCTTAGATGGTTATAGGTACTGCTAGTTCACCCCACTGAGGCCTGTGTTTGGTTCTATTTACACCAATAAGTTCAACCTGGGCAGATCCAGGCCCTAGTGGTCCTAATGGACACCTGTAATGAACCCAAAAGAGAAAGGCATGTTTTATTACTGTGTTTGGCTTATCCATGGACACGCGGGAAGGTGTACTGACATAAAATTCAGGAATTGGGAATGATAGCTTCACTTCTGTTAGTCCCCTCCCTCCGTGCAACTGAAATTTTCTGAAAAGTTACCAGCATTGACTGGTTTGGGTCCTGGCCTAATAGGGGTGAGGCCTGGAGCACATAAACCAGTCCTGAAACTTGTTTCCTGATGGTAGATTTATTTTCCCTGGAGACAGAAGTAACTTTGAGCCCTGAAAGGTGCAGTTTGAGAAAGTTGCTATTTTGATATGCTAAATGACGTTGTAGCCCCTGGGAAGATTCCCCTGTGGGAAATTTCTTAGGGCCTGGGAGATCCCAGCTCCGTGCATGCAAGAGCTGTATGCCGTGTGCATTGCCCTGTAATGCTGGGCAACCAGTGGCATTATGCTGCCAATGTGAGCGTGTGGCTGCCGCTTTCTTCATTTTTGTCTCATTCTGTTTCCCCTGACAGGGCAATTTGGTGTTGATGCTGTGCCAGAAATCTTCTGACAATGAGTTACTGGAACTCGGAGAAAAGGAACTGCGTGCAGTACCGCAGGCATTTTCTGGTGGACAACAGTGTGTTTCATGGTGAGCTGTCTCTTGTATTTATGTAGTTGGACCTTTGTTTTGTTTCTGACAGCACTTTTATTCTAGCACTCTATATGCAAATACGATGTAATTGTTGGAATGAACCAAGAGCTTGAGTTAACTTGTTTGTGGATAATTACCCAAGAAGTCCCCTTGTGCTCATCACGCACAGTTGTAACCACTGTGTCCCACCTTGGCAGCAATAATAGTGTTGTCTCTTTCTAGTCATAGGATAGTTTATATCAGTGCCTTCTCTCTTGCACACTGTCACCTCCAGTAATATGTCTTTCTGGTGTTTGTAGTTATTTTAGGCTGAGCCCAAAGAAAGTGATCTGTTGGTGTTTGTGGATCGCCAATCGGTGCTTACTACCAGCATGGTGTGTGCCTTCCAAGGTGCTTATGGCCACCTATTTTATATACTTATTGAAAAGAAGTCCATTCACTTTTGTTGTTGCCTTTTAGAGCTTTAAGACTTATCTGCATATCAGGTCACATATAAAAACAGAACAGAGCAGTTTACAGCACTCAACCATCACCATAAGGGTGGATTACTGCAGCCGTGAATCAGAGCGTAATCAATATTAGCCATTTTCATGGCAAACTAAGATGAATTGCCTTTACCCTGCTGGCGTCTGTTTGCTTAGTGGTATACAGTCAGGGATAAGCTCTGTCAATACCCTTGAGTGAAGCTGATTTAAAAGCCAAAGATTTATGTGGTGCCAGAATTTCTGGAATAATCTCTGGTAGCGGGAAGAGAGAGCTCGCAGGGAGCAGAGTGCTGTTTACCAGGATCCTCTCATCTAAGCTGCTTCTTCTACCTTTCTAAGATAACAGGTTGGTTCTGAGGTCCTCCCCGTTTTGTTGACAAGCTTAATGTTTATTATTGCTTTAAATTAAATTAAGATAAGAAGCTTAACCTTACTTTATTAAGCACTTTAGTGCTTTTTCAACATTCATTTTACTACCTCACCATGAGACCTTACAAGGCAGAGGGTGACTTCACGCTATAGGTGAAAAAAGAGAAGCAGAGTTGAAATGACCACCCAAGTTGATGTAGCTAATTATGTATTAGCAAGGTCAGAATGAAAATTCCTGCCTCCACCGTTTCAGGCTGTGAGGGGCAGTGGTGAGGTGCCCTTCTCAGAGGAGGCAGAGGAACCTTGACTTAACACTGTGGCACTGAGGTTCTACTTTGCTTTTCTCTGAACTTCGTCCAAGGATCCTATTCATTGCTTCATCTCTCACACAGTGTTTGATATATGGTACTTTCTGTTACAACTTTATTTGTATTAAAAAAGAGTAAATATGGAGTTAGGAGTTAGAAGAACTAGCTTTATTGTCTTAAGCTTTATTTTATGCCATTTTAAAAACATTCAGACTTAAATGTCTTAAACTCATTATTTTCATTACTTTAGAATGCCTTTATCCAGAGATCCCAAAGGCTGTAATTTAAAAACAATGTCCTATGTATTTTATAGTTACATTACCAATCAGTATTTAATTACAAGGCAGATACTTATGCAAAGGGCTTGATGAACATTGTCATATTAAATCCTTTCAACACCTTTGCAATAGCTATTGTTCATCCCATTTTACACATGGGGGAGCTAAGACTTGGGGAGGTTGTGCAATTGTGATCTGAAATTCAAACTCTGATCTGCTTAACTACAAAACCTCATCATTTCTTTTTTTAAAATTTATTTTTTATTTTTTATTTATTTTATTTATTTATATTTTTTTTATTTCAACATATTATGGGGGTACAAATGTTAAGGTTATGTACGTTGCCCTTGCCCCCTCCCCCCTCCAGTCAGAGCCTCAAGCCTGACCATCCCCCAGACGGTGCACATTGCACTCATTATGTATGTATATACCCATCCCCTTCACCCCTCCCGTCTGCCCGACACCCAATAAATGTTGTTCCTATGTGTCCACTTAGGTGTTGATCAGCTAATACCAATTGGCTGGTGAGTACCTCGAAACCTCATCATTTCTCTTCTTCCAGGCTGCCATCTCCATTTCAATAGAAAAGTTAATATTCTAAGAGGCTTAAATTCTATTAATCAGTATTTGCTTTGTTATTGACTAGTATGATCTTGGACAAGTTATATTAATATAATTCTTCAGGAACTCAGTTCTATTTTCTGTGAAATAAGCATGCCGATCTCCATGATTTTTGAGATTCTTTCTAGTTTTTTTTTTTTTTTTGAGACAGAGTCTCACTCTGTTGCCCAGTCTAGAGTGCCGTGGTGTCAGCCTAGCTCACAGTAACCTCAAACTCCTGGGCTCGAGCAATCCTCCTGCCTCAGCCTCCCGAGTAGCTGGGACTACAGGCATGTGCCACCATGCCTGGCTAATTTTTTCTATATATATTTTTAGTTGGCCAATTAATTTCTTTCTATTTTAAGTAGAGACGGGGTCTTGCTCTTGCTCAGGCTGCTGTCTTGCTCAGGCTAGTCTCGAACTTCTGACCTTGAGGGATCCTCCCGCCTTGGCCTTCCAGAGTGCTAGGATTATAAGCGTGAGCCACCGAGCCCAGCTGAGATTCTTTCTATTTTTAATCTCTGAGATTCCACTGAAGTATTTTTGAGAATTACAATTACTGTATTTTGTGAGCTACGTGTTCACTAAACACAAAATACACAAGGGGGCAGTATAATATTTAAAATAGGAATTGGTTACTTTTTACATACTGTTTTGAAAGGATTTAGAGATATTAAATCCTTCCAAGATTAAAAGGGTCAAAGCCAATTAGAATCATGATTCTATTCATTTATAATACAGCAAAAGATTTATATATTTCTTTTTAAAATAGTTTAATGTACTTTAATAGCAAGCTTACAGGAATGGTAGAGAGGACAGCATTAAAAACATGTACTTGCATGTAGGACAACTCAGAAAAGTATAGTGAGTGGTTGGAAACTACTATATGATGAAAATGCTACAAACACCATTTAGTTGCCATCAACAAGAAATTTTACTCGTTTTTAAAAAATCCAAATGCTGGCATTTTCCAGAAATGTAATGTAACAGGTTTATTTATAATTGTTACAAAGTTGAACTGCTGAAATTTATTCACTGAAACATTTTGACTTGCATTAATGCTTCACATCCCCGCATTTATATTAAAAATTCACACACAAATGAAAATGGAAAAACTGCCAATACCTGATTTCTGTTCCTTATTATTCCACTCGAAATCATATATTTAGGTATCTTTTGATCCTATGGGGGGAAAAATGACTTTCAGAACTACCAATAACAGGCAGAAGAGAATTTTTTTTTTTTTTTGAGAATGAAATGTTTTCCTCTATAGTGGATTCTTAAGCATGTTCTCCCTCTATGCAGTGTGCTAGCTGGAAGTCTTTTAGCATAATTTTACACTTTAGGCATGGATAGCACACAGGTTGGTGTCTTCCAAAAGGCCAACCAGGTAAGCCTCACTTGCCTCCTGAAAAGCACCAATAGCTGTGCTCTGGAAGTGCAGATCTGTTTTGAAGTCCTGAGCGATTTCTCACACCAGACGCTGGATATCAGTCCGGTGGACTTCTGATATCCTCTAATTTCACGGAGTGCCACCATACCAGGCCTGTAGCGATGAGGTTTCTTCACCCCTCCAGCAGAGGGCGCACTGTTGCAAGTGGATTTTGTAGCCAGTTGCTTCCTGAGTGCTTTACCACCTGCTGATTTGCGGGGGCAGTCTGCTTTGGTATACAGACAACCTTATCACGCTTCTCCTTCTGCTGGAGCTCAGCGAGCTAGAGGTGGCTATGGCATTGCTTTATGTATTTGTGATGGGGTATTAATAAAATGTCATTTTGGATTTCCATGCCTAAGGATGTGTTGTAATTCAGGAAAGAAAGATGCCTTCTGCTTTTCCTTTACCTCTGCAAAAAATGAATGTTAAGATAGGAACTTATTTAACTTAAGGAAGAGTTGTGAGAAGGCTTGAGATATTTTAAGCTAAGGGTGTTCCAGTGATGATATCTTTGTGGAGGATTTCAGAACATTTCTGAAGAGAAGAGAGAGGACAGGTCATGTTGAGTCAGAAATGTCAGAGTTCTCTTGGAGGGGCTTCTAGAACATTTTCTGATCATGCCTTTGCTTACTAACTTGGCTTTTCCTTGTATGTGTTGATAACTATCCTTATATTGATATAGCCAGATCAACCAAAACAGAAACAAAACCTTTTCCATTATAAACAGAAAAGAACCATTTCTCCTGCAGGATAATAGACTTTTGGAATATGCAGACTTGGTTGTGCAAATTGTGCCTGCCAGACTCTTACAGCCAGATTTAAGCAGTGTTCCCAGGAGAAAAGAGCTACATGAAATGAGAACTCTCTGGGCTAAAATGGTCAATAGATGTGAAAATAAAAATGTAACATTTGTGTAGTCTCACAGTTCAAAAAGCATATTCATAGCCTCATTTTCTGATTATAGAAGCAGTATATTCTCATTGGAACAATTTAGAGTATTACCCAATATCCCAGAACCCAAAGAGAGAGAGACTTTTAAACCCCCTGTTGATGGTCTGCTTCTGTCTGATCTTTTAGCTACTATTTCATCTTCACAGCACTTTTGATGCAGCAATGGATTACCTGGAACAGTTGGGAAATGGTGTCTGCTGGCCAACAGAAATGAACTGCATGAATTGACTTAGTTCTGTGTTCAGTGATGAGAAGAACTCTGTTAGGAATGATGACTTTTTGTATTTCCCGCGTGTCTTTTGCCCAGATTTTTAGGGAACTTGTTGAATCCAAACAGATTGGCATCTATCAAAGAAGCTGAATGCTGGAATTTTCCCCTGCTTGGCTTTTACTCTTTTGATATGTTTGTAATAGCAAAAAAACTTGGGCAAAAAAAAAATGGTTTATGCAGTATGAACCTTGTCTTAATTTCTTACGCTTTTGTGAATTATCCTGATTTTGAAAATTGCCAATACTTTTCGCTGTTTTCTTGATTTCAGTGATTGCAGTATTTCTTTCTGACCTGGAACACAGTCTGGATTCTTAAACCAATAATCAGTGGATTTGCAATTCATATGTACAATTTCTTATGCACATAAGCTTTTCCAAACATTTGAGCTCCTTAATAAAACATACTTGAAGGTGATTTAATGTTTGTTTTCACACACTGATAGTTATAATTGTGATATTGGAAAAAATATTAATTGCTTTCTTGTAAGTTATTCTGGTGTCATTTTAACTTATGGAAATTAATTTCTGTTGCTATCATGATGTTAAATGAATATTTCTGAGTGCCTATCACAAATCTAGACTAGAAAACATTTTGAGTTGAATTATGAATATCTCTTACTATCTAGGGATAAAATTAAGGATAGTTCTTTTATTAACTATTTTTTCAGTATGTCTTTTCAAAAAGTTGCCTCACATATACCTTTACTTTGCCTCACAACTACCTTTTAATGAAACTAATTTAGTTAATTAATTAACATGAATTGCTTATTATCCAGTTTCCTCTTTCTGGCCAGAGGCCTAGTTGGTGATATGAGGGTAGAAACTTGATCACTGCTTTGTAATAGAAAACAGATTGAAATGGAATCCTGGAGACTTGTTAGAATCCCAGTTCTACTACTAATTTGTGTAGCCTCACATCACTTATGGGACCTCCAGTTTCCCTGTCTTAAAATGAGAACTGTGCCAGATTCCAAAGTTTCCTTCTTAGCAGCAAGGTTTGAGGTCTCTGTATAGTCAAACATTAGGATTGGTGTGTGGTCTGTGAAATATTGCCACAGCCAGGAATATGGGAATGAAAGGCTGGCAAGATGGCAATGAAGAGGAGTACGATTCCATTTTGGACTGTAAACTTTGTAGCTAGTGTTGCAGTGGCAAAAAGCTACATTTCTCTTTAAGGAGAGAGGTAGGGGGTCTGGGCGCAAGGGCTCACACCTGTAATCCTAGCACTCTGGGAGGCCGAGGTGGGAGGATTGTTTGAGTTCAGGAGTTCAAGACCAGCTTGAGCAAGAATGAGACACGTCTCTACTAAAAATAGAAAAATTAGCCAGCTGTGGTGGCATACACCTGTAATCCCAGCTACTTGGGAGGCTGAGGCAGAAGGATGGCTTGAGCCCAGGAGTTTGAGGTTGCTGTGAGCTAGGCTGATGCCACTGCATTCTAGCCCAGGTGATGGAGTGAGACTCCATCTCGGGGGAAAAAAAAAAAATATATATATATATATATAAAGATACATATAAAGGTAGGGGTGTGTGTGTGTGTGTGTGTGTGTGTGTGTGTGTGTAGAAATGGTCACAGTCCCTTCTATGGAGAGGCCAATAGCTAGGACTGAGACACAAGCTTTCAGGACAAATGCAATATTATATTCAAAAAAGAAGAGTGAGGAAGTCCCCACTCACTGGAGTTCCATCCTTACCAGAAGAAGATAGAAGAATGCCAGATCATGACTGGTAAATATGAAAGGACAATGAAATTATGCAAAAGTGAATTATAGTTTCAATTAATTTAGGCCAGTTTATACGAAGTTATGACTTTGGTAGCATGCCTGCTTCAGGGGTTTAGGGGCATTACTAGATTTTGTGTTAGAGTGGCATTTCTTTTCTGAGTCAAAACCTACCTTTTCTGGCCATGACTTTATTAACATCCTCTTCTAGGTCCAGAAAATACCAGTGCACATAGAATTCCTATTAATGCAATGATAGTCTTGACTATTTTATGAGCATCATTAAGGTTAAAAGTATTACCTTTAGGCTCCTAGAAAGGAATAGTACAGGGAAAAAATTTCAAAGACAAGTTGAGAGGAAGGGTTAAAAAAAGAAGATAGACCTTAAGGGAGAAAATACACTTAAGTCATTTAAATTTTATAAATTATAATAGAAGTAATTGTGGAAGTAACCTTGATCAGTAGATTCCTTTTTTAGCCCCACACTGAAGCCTCCTCACCCCACAACGATGACCACCAAGGCAGAAAGCATCAAGGGCAGGTATCCTTGCAGGTCTGTGACGTTCAGGTGCGTCTTGCAAAGATACCGGAGACAGGCAGTAAAGGTTTAGGCAGAGGGAGACATGGCCTGACCCTGGTGTGGCACTTTGTAAGGGCTGCCCTCCAGCTGGGTTACTTTTTGGGTATGTTGTTCTGTTGTTCTCTGTGGGACTTAGTTTTCCCTATCAGCAAAATGCTGGGACTTAAGGCAAATGATCTCTAAACTCTTTCTTAAGTGCTAAAATTTTAATAAATGCTAGGTTCTCTATCTCCCCTACTCATTCCGCTTTTAAACAGAGGCTAATTGGAGAATTTACTGTGAATTAACTGGCCAAATTTTTTTCTTCCTCTGTCTGAGACAAATCATAGCAATCCATTCAGGCCTTACAAAAGTGGATATTTATGTCTAGTTTAGAAAACAAATGAAGTAAGCTTTAATGTGAGCAGTTGTGGAACATACTTGTTCTATATTTGGGAATATATGCTCTTCCTTGATTTCTTAGACATAAAGAAAATTCTCAATGAAAGCCTCAGTGAACTGCTATTTATTTGTGTTTTAAAATTTAGAGTTCTTTCCTTTTTTTGTCTTTCTCCATCATGGGCATTCCATTTATAACTAGTTTATTGAGTATTCTCAACTTAGTGTAGCATATATTTGAAATTGTTTTTCTCCACTGAATGCTTTAAAAAATACACTGTCTCATTGCAACATCTTGGCTACATTCTATTACTTTCTAGCTACTTTGGGTTATTGAGGGTCTGATCCATTATGAAACTTTAATCTCAAATGCATTTAAATTCCGTGTCCTCCCTTATCCCCTAATCTGGCTGTTGGGAGTTGAGGTTGAGAGTTCATGTGTTTCTGCTATACTCCTTCTCCTTGAAGAGGAATTTAAGGCCTAGCACTTCAGATTTTGGTACAAGGAAGAAAGATGGGGGTGGGGGTGGGGGGCAAAGGTCTTCTTCTGACAGTTCTCTTTGGACTCCCCCTAGAGCCTCTCCAGGCAGGTCCCTGTTCACTAATATTTTAGATTAGGGTGACTTCATTTCCCGAAAGGTACTGGTGTTCTTTGTCCTGCTTGCTTCTTGCAAGGTTATGTAGCTAGATCAGTCAGAACCAAGTAATGATCTAGATTTATAAAAGTCTGTGCTGAGCTGTCTCAGCCTTTCTCCTCATGGGGAATCTAATTCAGTGAAGGGATTTTGCTGGGTAACTGAACCCACTGTGATCTCTCTATCATGCTTTCCATGTCGAGGTCATTCACATCCTGTAATGATGGAGGGGATGAAAAGGTGCCCTGTAGAGCACCTAGCAAAATGGCAAATTGGAGATCTGGATATGTGAGAAGCCCAGGTGGGTGACAAGTAACAATATTCATTCTTTGAAGCTTTAGCTCTAATTGCCTGAAACAAGCCTATTGCCGGCAAGCGAGATCCTTGGCTGGCCTTTTCCATTAGACTCTCAAATTCTTTCTCTTAAACCTGTGGCCACCGGGAGTCCAGCCAACCAGAAAGGCCTTTGATTGTTTTATTCCTTTATGCTTGGGAATACCAATTTTCTAATTACTCAATTAGAAAGAAGAAATAATGTGTCTAATAAACAGTCAACTTTTCCTTCAGATTTGCAAACATCTCACATCTTAAGCGGTTACTTAGGAGAATTATTTCCCCTTAGACCTGTGTTACAAATTTAAGCCTTGGTTCTTTGAGCTGCATTTCCATAATTACAATTAATTTTCCTCTGCTCTCTCATTTTCCCAATTGTCTTTCCCACTCTGTTTCTATGTATGCACACAGATTGATGGGAGGATGAAATGTCCTTCCATGAGTAGATTCAGGGTTCTTCCAGGCCAATATAATTACTTAATTTAGTTATACAAAAGATCCAGATTTTTTTCTTGGACCACAATATAATTACTGATTGCCTTTGTAACCACGAAAACCTCCTGTCTTCCATCTATCAAAACAAAGATTAAAAACTGAAATTTATTCCTTCCTACTGTGTAGATGAAGTCATCCCTGAGTATGACTTCAATAGACCTGAGACATGTTTTATATTTTCTTAGGGCTCATTTCTTTCAGCAAATGTTGAAAGATGTTTGGAGTTAGTACAAGTGGTTTCAAAGGGAATAGTCAGATTTTTAATGTAAAGCCTAGTGTGAAGTGGCTTCAGCTACTCCCACAGCTTTAGCTGCCATGGATATGCTGCTAAATCCAACCGTGTGTTCCTGGCTTTGGCTTTCCTCTGTGCCGCGTACGCTGATGTCCATCCACCTACCTGACAGCTCCACCGATGCCCTCCAGGTCCTCAGCCTCAACATGTCTGGAGCAGAACTCCCTTCTCTGCTGGTGCCTGTCAGCCTTGCCAGGCTTACCTCACCCTTCGCCTTCTCTTTGCACACCTGCAACACTGACCTTTCCATTTTTTGCCCACAAAGTTGAGAGAAATTTAGCCAACTTTCAGCTCATCCTTCCAACCCCAGAGTAAAGGTCCCCTCTGAAGAGGAGCCTTTTCTGACTTCTCAGACCAGGTCAAACCCTGTTTAAAGTTCTCCTATTACTCTGTATTGCTGCCTCATTGCATTATCACTACTGTGATAAAATAATTGTGTGATAACTAGTTTCATTTCTGTCCTCCTACCCCAAGTTCCAGGAGAGTGGAGACTGTTCTGCCTTCTATCTCCAGTGCACAGTACAGTGCACTGCATATAGTAGGTGTGCAAAAAAATATTGCTGAGTGAATTTCTGTATTTTATTTAATAGGGGAAATAAGAACCATCTTATTGTTTTATTGTTTTTGTACTCTGTTGAGTTCAGTGTTTAATCTTTGTGCTGTGGAATGTGTCAGTTCTCTGGCTGTAGATCCTCTTCTTGCCTTCATTTAGGGTTTTGCCATGGAGAACCCAGAAAAAAATACTCATAAACATCCTTGCTGAGATTGAGAAGAAAAAGAAGACCACATCTGCAGAGAATCCAAGTGTGTTTTAGAGAAGATCATTACAGGCTGGGTGTGGTGGCTCATGCCTGTAATTCTAGCACTTTGGGAGGCTAAGGCGGTAGGATCCCTTGAGCTCAGGCGTTTGGGACCAGCCAGAGCAAGAGCAAGACCTGTTCTCTACTAAAAAATAGAAAATATTAGCCGGGTTTCGTGGCGCATGCCTGTAGTCCCAGCTACTTGGGAGGCTGAGGCAAGAGGATCGCTTGAGACCAGGGGTTGAGGTTGCTGTGAGCCACGATGACACCACTGTGCTTTACCCGGGGCGACAGAGTGAGACCTCTCCCTGAAAAAAAGAAAAAAGATTATTACAAATGTGTAATGGCTCAAAGTAGATAAAGACAAACCCATTTCTTTAAAAGACTTTCTTAGGCTTTTTGAATTTATTTAATAATATTTTCCAGACTTTTCGTGTTGATTCTACATGTATGTATTTTATTCAAGTGGAAAGTTTCTCTCTTTAAATTATCTAATTTAAAGATTAGCACTATTAGTAAAAACTGTTTAATTGTAATATTTTGCATACTATTAAAATTCTCTGCTGCCTGTTTCTGAAAATCTCCAGTCTAGAAGTGAGTTTTGTCTGTGGGATGATTCTTAATGCAGAGAGCATAGAGTAGACCTGCACCAAACAAAAGCACCAGTTCTCTCCATAAGAGAAGAGGAAAAAAGGCCTGGGAGTACATGAGAATTAAACGGTATATGACTCCTTAAAAGTTAAGAAGATGCACTTTTATTTCAGCTTTACAAACAAGAAAAATGATCAGCATCAAGGCCTTTCATCTAAGAATCTCAAGCAGTATGATGGTAGGTTCCTGACTTGTAGGTAGCAAAATCACTCAGAGAAATGAAATACCTACTTGGGTAGGATGAATGTACAATCTCTAAAAACTTTTTTTGTCCATTTTTGTGCATAATCGTTTCTTGGTCAGAATCTATGACTAACCTGTGTTTTTAGAATTTCTCCTGTTTAAATGTAGAGGATGGTGGCTTATGCCTAATTAAAAGGAAGAACGGGGAACACGTTTATTATTTAGTGCCCTATTTTTATGCCTTGCCAACTTGGAATTGAATATCAATGCATATCTAGAAATGACCATTCTTTGAAATTATGCCAATGTCAGAATTGAATGGTATTGTGTTTTTAAGCTAAGCAGAAGCCTATCCTCTCCAGATGTGGAGACTTGTAATTAATTAATGCTTTAAGCCAGTGGTTCCCAGCTTTGGCTGCACATTGGAATCACATGGGGATATTAAAAAACCCTAAAACCCAAACAACTGTTGCCTGGGTCTCAGCCCAACGGTTCTGATTTTATGATCTGGGGTATGGCCAGGACAAGGGGAAATTGTTAGAACTCCTCAGGAGATTTCAGTGTGTAGCCAATTAGATTTTGGTGAGTTGAAAACACCAGACTTAAAGTAACCAATACATATTGGTTACTTGAAAGAATACTCTCAATGGAACTATTGAGTTCACAAATTTGATAATGGTTATTTTCTGTGATGATGGGCTATTTTATACTGAATTTTGAAGGTTATGAGGAAGGGAGCTCCAAATAAGAATAACATGGATAAAAATAGAGAATTTGGATATAGATGAAGCAGGAAAATATGGAAGGGTCTGTGCTTGGGCTTTGTAGATGCTGGTTTTCTTTAAAATTTTTTTCACTTTTTTTCCTAACTATAGCAATGCAGGCTCACTGTAGAAAATTTGGAAAGCACAGAAGCAACTAAAGAAGGGGAAAATAGTCTATAATCTCAATAATGTGCTTTATGTCTGCACTTCTCTTAAAATGATTTAAAAAGCAGTGACTGAGTGATGATTCTCAACTCCATTTTGTGTCTGCTAGGGTTCTTTAAAAAAATGCTTATGTTTGGTTTCTACTCATGTCCAGTTAAGTAATTTCTGGGGTATGGGACCCAAATGTGTTTATTTAGTTATTCATTCATTCTTTATCCATCTATCTATTTCTCTATCTTCAGGAGATTTTGTTGTGCTGGGAGGGGTGAGAATCACCAGATTAAAGTTGCTTATTGACTAAAATATTGATTTGATCAGTGAACTAAATCAGGTGTTAGTTTAATCACATACTGATTTAATACAGTATATAATTATTCACTAGTTTGGGCAAAAGTGGTATATGAAATTTTTGATTTTATGGTGAATATTTGCAGAGGGGCAGGGGCAAATGACATTCTAATGATATGCTCACCTTTGTATAGTTATTTTTCCCTTTCCTAATAGTTTATTTCATATTCCTTTTAATATGTCTTCTTAGTATTCTTAAAATATGATTTGTCTCAACTTTACTGTGGGTGCATATGTTACATGATACAAAGATATGCCTTTGAACATTGCTGACCTCACAATGTTATCCGTGGTTTCCTGATGATAAACAGAAATACTGTGGGAAGGTCCTTAACAACAGACAATAAAAAACATATTAATCGTGTTTTGATTATTCTGTAATGAGAACTACACAGTTTATAGCTGGATAATTTTAAAAATCAATACAGTAATAAATAGGAAATGCAGGGATTGGAAGAACAATGCCATCATTTGGAGGATATCAGATACAACCTGGAGTATTAACTAGAATGTGTTCATTTATCTACTTTGGAAAACTAAGCGATATCCAGGGACTTAGAGATCCATACACATTCTACTGTGGAAGGCAAGCTTCATCAGCTCCTGTAGATATCTGGTCTGCCTCCATCATGCTGCATGTGAGAAAACTGATGCTCAGGTTCCCTGTGTTATTCCTAGAAGTGTCAGAGTTGTGAAAGAGAAACCTTGTCTTCTCAGATCACTCTTGTTTTGCATAATACCTCCTTTGCAGGGGGGCACAAAGAGGAATTCGGGTCTGATGTGCAGATAACTGAGTTTTGACCTTGTCTGGAGGAATAGGTGGACTCTATATTCGAATATTCTTGAGGCATCATTAGGAAATGTTAGCAGTGATGCTGAATTGAGGTTGTCCATGGAATAGTATTATCTCTTTTAAGTCTCTCAAGAAGACTGTTTTACAGATGAAACTCACAGAGGTAAACAATTTGCCAGAAATCATATGCCTTGATTATGGTGTTCAGGTCCAGGTTTGTCAGACTCTAAAATCCAGAGGTTTTCCACTATTGTGACACAATGATGTGTTACACAAACTTGTTTCTTTTAAAGCAATTGAGGGGGTGGGTTTGTTTTAAAAGAGCTTCAAGACATTTAGGGGCTGCTAGAGGACTCCCAGAGACACTTCGTTGAGTTGCCTTCAGGCTCAAGAGGGACAGGGGGTGGAGGGGTGGGTGCTACTGAGCTGGTATCTCCTGGAATGGTCCCTGGGAACTTGTTAGAATGCAGACTCTCAGCCCCACCTGGGACCTCCAGAATCAGAATCTGCATTTTAACAAGATGCCCAGGTGATTAAGTGTGAGCTGCACTGCTTTAAGAGACCACTGGGCTTGGGTATAAGTCCTCATGAGTAAGGAATAGTCCTTATTCTCCAAGGAATAGGTGGAAGAAGGATGGGTGCTGGGGACAGAGCAGAACTGTTTCCACCAAATGAAGCACTGAGAGGTTGGAAACTTGTGTGTGAGGGGCACAGCTAAGAACAAAGACCAACTACAGTATTCTGACGCTCAGATTCCCAAGGAGGAAACATGGGGGCTATGAATGCCCAGGTAATTTTATTTGTAGAATGGGCTTAAAAACTTGAACCTCTATGTCTAAAGTATATGAAGATATAGTTAAGGATATAAGCAAAGCCATAGTGTGCAATGATGCATGGCATGTCAGAAATAGCAAGGACTTGAGAAGCCATCTGATTAAGGGGTTCTGAACAGAACCCATAGCTGGGCTTCAGGATATCTGTGAAATCTCTGAAAACATTATGCTAGACATTATATATACACATGTACACACAGACACACACACACACACATTTCTGCATCCTCCTCCTTTGAACAAAGTCCTTAGCTTTCCCCATTATATTTCATAGTAGTCTGTTACTCCTTGCCCCCTTTGAACATTATAAACCTCTCTCCCTTTATAGACTAAAATCACTCTCCTTTTTAAAGATGAGAAGGTAAGTGACTGGTGCATATTGATACCAACCGGCTAGTGGCAGGGTTAATTCTAAAAGCCAACATTCTGTCATTCTAACTCAACTGGCCTTTGTAATCTGAGCTAAGTATTATGAAATGCTAAGTGGATTTTCTGTGGGATAAATCTTGTAAATCTCTGCATTTTCTGATTATCAGAAATGGTTAGATCTTTATAGTATTGAAATATTGTGACATAAAAGGAATTTTTGTTTTTCTTTTTGAGATTGAGTCTCACTCTGTTGCCCGGGCCAGAGTGCCGTGGCATCAGCCTAGCTCACAGCAACCTCAAACTCCTGGGCTCAAGCAATCCTACTGCCTCAGCCTCCCTAGTAGCTGTGACCACAGGCATGCGCCACCATGCCCGGCTAATTTTTTTCTATATATTTTTTAGTTGGCCAGTTAATTTCTTTCTATTTTTAGTAGAGATGGGGTCTCACTCTTGCTCAGGCTGGTTTCAAACTCCTGACCTTGAGCGATCCACCTGCCTCGGCCTCCCAGAGTGCTAGGATTACAGGCGTGAGCCACCGTGCCCGGCCCATAAAAGGAATTTTATGTGAAAGCATTTCAAAGCTTCTGTGTGTTGGCCAGGTGAGTATGGGAGGATTCATTTCAGTGCTGCTAGAGGGCTAAGGTCCTGGGCATTGGCCCTCCTTTCCCTATCACTGAGGGCAGCTGGACTCTGTGAGACCTGCCTTTCTGCTCCTGGAGGCATCCAACTGGCTACTTTATGTGTCTTCACAGCTAATAAATGATTATTAACGCTCTGTGGGCAAACCAGGTGCTGATGTTTACAAATAGAATAACATAATCCATGTAGCATTTAGATCCAGTAATGATTTCACTTTCTGGTAAAGTGTTGATTTCATGAACACAAAGGACATTTAGAACATTTTTCATTCTGAGGGGTAAAGGTTTTAAAGTTGCTGCTCTGTAAAATCATAGATGAATGCCCTTTAGTTGTGGGAGTGGACTCTTTGAAGCAGGCCCTCTATGTGTCTACCAGAAAATAATCGTGTTCAGATCCTTGACAATTATGTCAGTCAGTGACAGGAGGATGGTTGTTTTTCAAGAACAAATACTTAGTATCTCAAATTTGCACCATGTGTTTGAGACCATTTTTCATAGATATATGTTCTTACTTGAGCCCGTAAGAACTCACCTGGGAAATAATATTCTCATATGTCTCTTATTTTGATCTCCAATTATATTTTTGATCCCTTACGCCATACCATTTCTCCTAAATTATATAAATCAGTGTAGACATTTAATATCTAGCAATTGTAGGTACCATGTTTCTAATACTAGTAATATATAATTTTCTCTTGGCTAGAGAACAAGTTCTGCATAAATCAAATCTAACTTATTTCTAAATTAGATTAATTTATATAAAGTGATAAAATGTTATTGGTTTCTTATTTTATCATCTTTAGTATTCATGAAGAAGCAATTTTTTCCTCTTTTCTCCAAGGTCTTTAACAAAATTAGCCTTTGTAACCATTTTTGTGCTAGTTGACTATGAATGAGGAGAATTATTGAAGCAGAAAATTAAAATACTTTTGATGTTTTAATTTTAATGCTAATCATTAATCTACACTTCAAGGTTATTTCTCTCATTGATAAATTGGTTGCTTTAAAAAGTATTTCTTTCATAATGTCTTTTCTAGTAACGAGCTTTGTTAGATTTTTGAAATTCTTGCTATTTGAATAACTTAGCAAGGAACAAGAGTCTTGGCAGCTAAAATCAATTTGATTATTGGCAGAAGCCTTTGTTATGTATTCTGTCAAGCATTTCACTGCCTTATGTGTACAGATTTTTTTTTTTTTGAAGTTAAGAAACACAAGGCATCTCCAGTATATTTTCACCTTTAGGAGAGTATGCATTTGCTAAAAGTATCTTGGAGAGTGATTATACTATAAGATTCATGTTGTTTTTTTTTTTTTTTAAATAAAAAACCCAGAGTTTTTGTATAGAATCTTTAGGACTGGAAAAGACCTCAAGAAAATATTTAATACAACTACATTTTGAGCTTTCTTGAAGAGAATGAAAGCTCTAGAGAACAGGGAATGTGACTTTAGGGCCTCGGATATGGGAGTTGCCCGGTAAGTATTTGGTCGATGAGCCAGTAACCTCTCACTTTTTTATCAGTGAGGCCCTGAGCCTGGGAGGGTTAAATGATGGGCCTGTGGTGAGTCTAACCCAACTATTAGGAAGTGGTGGGAACCGAGTCCCTGGGCAATGTGGGTGCAGTGTGTGGCACCTGCCATGCTGCGCCACGTACCCACGTTCACAACTTCACAAGATTCCGTGTCTCATTCTAAAGACAGCAGCTTGCCGATGCCCAAGCGCTGGTGAAACTATCGATCATTTGTCTCTGCCTGGAGTCTTTATTCCCCAAGCTATTTTGAACAGGGGATATTGCTCCCTTTTCTCCTTCATGTTTTAAATATTTATTGACCTCGGTTCTATGCTAGTGGACAAACTAGAAATGGCCCCTCTCTGTACAGAGCTTACAGTCGTGCCCCTCTTTGCTGCTGCCCTCTTCCTTCCCGCTTCCTCTCTCCACGCTCATACAGGACCCCGTGTTACATTAACGTTCACCCCATTTGCTTTATCCTTGTGTGCTTGCACACTCTCCTTCTACACACATGTACACACACGTACACACAATTATTTTTCTGAATAATTTGAGGAAAAGCTGCAGACCTTGTGGCCCTTTGCCCCTAAACACCTCGCTGTGCATTTCCTAAAACAGGGGTACAGGGATATTGCCTTATATAACCATGGTACAGTTTCCAACTTAAGTAAATTTAACATCGATAAGGCCTGTCTTTTTTTAAAAGTCCTTTATATTTTGAAAGATTTTGTTTTTCAGCTGGTCTCTATAGATAAATAGGAGAAAGAAAGTAACAAACAGGGAGAAAATGTTAAGCCTTCAAAAACCCCACCAAGTTCTTAGGGTTACAGCCGGCTTCCTGCGTGTGTTAACCTTAGAAGAGCCGTGTGCTTGGCTTAACGCTCTACTGTTGCTATCTTGAAATTCTTTATATTTGCTGTAGGGGGGAAGGGCCCATATTTTTATTTTGTATCGGGCTAGCAGATTATGTAGCTGGTCCTGCTTAGAGTACTTATATACTGGGCCAGGAACTTTTGCGTCTATTATTATAGTAGTATTATTATAGTAGTATTGTTGCGGATGAGGAAACTGAGGCTTAGAGGGATTTAAAATAACTTGGCTTGTGTGGGTTGCTGAGTTACCTGGCAGAACCATGATTTGAACTCAGGTCTTTTTGATTCCATATCTGATGGCTGTCACAGCAGCTCCAACTACTGCATGTCCCTTAAGTTGTTCTCCACTAGGTGTTACTATTTCTGGATTTGGACCTGTCATTTCTCTTTTTCTCCTAAGGAAGTCTGCCTTCTCTTTGTACCACAGCCTTGCTCTCTCTCATCCCAAATCCCTAGGTTGAAGTATTAACTAGAAGGCCACTTGGGAAACTTTAATAAATTGATAATTTCCGTCTTAAGGGAGCTGTCCTTTAATAGCTTCCGTCTTAATTGTCTTCCTGATTTGTAGAGAAAAGGCCATTCCCTCCTTTCCCTTACCACAGACCACGGTTCCAGCAATCTGGTTTTCTTCCTGTTCCCAGCTTTTGGCATCCCTCCGTAACCTGTGGGGTCTAGGTCCTGCTTTATGCCCAGCGTCTTCCTGGGAATTGGAGAACTGCCTGGAATCTGAGTTTGTGTTTGGGTGGCTCTTCCTGCGCTCAGACTTCCCGGGTGCTCACTACTCTTCTGCTGTATTCTAGGCCCTGGAGATACATTTGGGAACAAGACGTGCACTATTTCTGCTCTCAAGGAGTTGACATTTTGGTCTTCTTGTTGCTGTGTCCCATCTTCCTGTTAGGATGTCTTTTAGGCAGAATAAAAAATTAATAAATCCAGACTTTTGGGGGGAAATAATGTAAGGAGAAAGACTAAAGATGTGAAGTTGTCTGCCTTGGAGAGGAGACACAGCCAGAAGTATGAATATGTGTAAATATGCACTGCTGAGGTGGAGAAGAGGCACTTTATATTTCATCAAGAAAGAGACAAAGGAGTCGATTTTTCATTTCTGTAGAGTAATTTAGGGTAGGAATTTAGACTGCTGTGATAGTACTGTGAGCTGTGACATACTGAAAATTGTTACCGGAGGAGCCAATACAATCTCTTTCCTTGGGTTTCTTTTCGAAAGAGGAGTGATGTCTCTCTGTCTGAGTCATTAAAGAGCATCCTCCCCTTAAATGTCATGTTTTGTTGTTAAAATGTCCTCCTCAGACATTATCGGATTAAATTTTCAGGGAACTGCATTTCCCTTCCCATCCTTCAAGGGTTTATAGCCAACCAGCGCCGTTGGAAACCTGTCTCCTGTTCTCAAGGCAGTCTCTGGTCAACTGCACAGAAGCAAACAGCCCTACAGTTTGCTGGGGTTGGGGTGAACTGGTGGGCTTCAGCAGCCTTGGAGTTTGTCCCCACCTTAGCCAGGCCTGGAGAGACTTTCCAGAGATTAGCTGCTGTCTCTCTAGCCTGAACTTTTGTGGGTATTGACTTTGTATTCAGGGGGTCTGAGTTGCTCTCAACTCCCTTTGTACTCAAAGGAGCTCTGTTAAGGAGGGAGGTTGTTCAGTAACTTAGAATCATCTTCTCCCCTTTCCTTTTCCCTCCTTCTTTATGGTTATCTTTATGTTTACATTCCTCATGGGACCAGTCTGTATATGTTGTATCCCAAGGTTCAGTATTGCCATTTATGGGGGTTTGCATTTTGATGACCATGTGTGCCTCCTGTGTGAATGCATGTATTGTAATCCCTATTTGACTGGCTGTAAGGCAAGAGGTGTCTGGGCAGATAATATCCTTTATCTTTTAGTAGATTCAGAGATGTCATATTAAGGCATGGTAAAATGTCCTATATTAAGATATCAGGGCTGGGTACAGTGGCTCAGGCCTGTAATCCTAGCACTTTGGGAGGCTGAGGCAGGAGGATCATTTGAGGCCAGGAATTAGAGACTAGCCTGAGCAAAAAGTAAGACCCTGTCTCTACAAATTTTTTTTTTTTTTTTTTTTTTTGAGACAGAGCCACACTCTGCTGCCCGGGCTAGAGTGAGTGCCGTGGTGTCAGCCTAGCTCACAGCAACCTCAAATTCCTGGGCTCGAGCAATCTTTCTGCCTCAGCCTCCCAAGTAGCTGGGACTACAGACATGTGCCACCATGCCCGGCTAATTTTTTCTTTATATTTTTAGTTGGCCAATTAATTTCTTTCTATTTTTAGTAGAGACGGGGTCTCACTCTTGCTCAGGCTGGTTTTGAACTCCTGACCTTGAGCCATCCGCCTGCCTTAGTCTCCCAGAGTGCTAGGATTACAGGCGTGAGCCACTGCGCCCGCTCTACAAAAAATTTTTTAAAAAATTAGACAGGCATAGTGGCACATGCCTGTTGTAGTCTCAGCTACACAGGAGGCTGAGGTGGGAGGATCACTTGAGCCTAAGAGTTCAAGGCTGCAGTGAACTATGATCACACCACTGCACTCCAGCTTGGGTGACAGAGTGAGACCCTGCTGTCTCTAAAAAAAAAAAAAAGAAAGAAAGAAAGAAAAAGAAAAAGAAAAAGAAAAAAATCAGATATGAGCAGGTGTGGTCATTATACAAACAGTCCTCCTTCAGCTGGAATGCTGGAGAAAACAAGCACTTAGGATTCATTCTGGCCTTTTCCCACTCTAGTTGTCCAGCTCCTTCTCCCAAGGGAGGAGGAAAAGGGGCTTCTGTTCAGGGGAAAAGTACATCTGAGTGGTATAGGGGAGTTTGAATGTGTGACTACTTAAGTTTTGAGGATTTAATTAACGCTTCAGGCTTCAGGATAGATACTTGTTTCAATGTATGTCACTGTCCACAGCCATCAGAGGTTTCCAAGTGCCTACCTATCTCTAGTTAATTCCCCTCTGCTAATGTTATAATTAACACTGATCAGAACTGATGGAAGGTATTCAAACAGTTGAAGCCAATTTACAAAGTCTGGATACCTTTATTTATGTCTGGATATGAGTTCTTATAACTCAAATGTCAATTGAATTTTCACATTTCCTGAGTCTTTATCAAAGGCAGTTCAAGTGCTTTATGTGTTCCCTGGCTACAAGCTCCTGGGTTTCTCAGGACTTGTGAGTAAAATTGTGATGAATTGCTCAAGCTGAAATCAAGCTTTGAGCCTACCAAGGACTTTATTTTGATATTTTTGATATCCTCATCAAACTGACAGTGACATGCCTGTAAATTTTTATGCAAACCTCTAAAATTTAAAGTGACATGACCCATAAACAGTCAAGTCTTTCCAAAAAATAGTGAAACAATTTTATTTTAAAGCCAAGAAGTTTTGAAGGGGAGATCGATAAGTCATCAAGGAGGCATCATTTCAAAGAGGCAGTCAGGGTGGAGAGTGGCTCATCTCTGTCCTGTGGAACATAGGAAAATTAAATATGGCTAATACTCAGTTTGTTTTGGGATTCGGATGCTTAGGAATGCGTAGCAGTTACTGTCCACTGATGTGTGTCAGTATGTAATGCAGGCGAAGTCCAAATTGGTTTGTTTGACAAGCATGTGTGGTCTACAGAACATGTGCCATCTCATTAGAACATATAGTTATTAATATATCTCTCTAGTGATGAATAAACGGCCACGGCAAGCCTACGCTCTGAATAAAGCCCTCGTGTTAGCCATTCCCAGCATTTGTTTAGCAGGCATT
Organism: Lepilemur ruficaudatus; assembly: GCA_963574885.1. NCBI lineage: Eukaryota > Metazoa > Chordata > Mammalia > Primates > Lepilemuridae > Lepilemur > Lepilemur ruficaudatus. Next base: position 23,574 of record CAUYRT010028121.1, on the reverse strand, counting down.
GGATGGAAACCTGCACCCTTACAGGTCTTCATCTATTTTCTGCAAAAATTTTGGGGGTATGCTGGGTTTGAAACTTAAGTGTTTGGTTATATTCTGTTGTCCTGTTATCCAGCAGTTCTTGCTGGCAATAGTATGTTAAGCACATTTGCGTGGTTTGGGGAAAGAGCACTGCGTTTGAGTTAGGAGGCCCAGTTTCAGGTTATTTTTCCCTCAGTAGGGAAGGCTATGGAGGGACAAGCCGAGGCTCAGCCTCCTCATCTGGGAGAGCAGGATGGCGATGGTGCCTCTCTGCCTTCACGTAGTTGTTGTCAGGCTCATTTGAGAAACGTGTTCCCGAGAGGACTTTGTAGGAGTTAGAGTATAAAGCTTCACACAGGAATGATGAGATTATAACCGTTATCACTATTGAGCAGCTAGGTACAGTGTATACACTTTAATTTCTAGAGCACCTTAACTTCCTGTGACTATGAAGTCATAGTAGCATTCCATTTTGTTCCTTGGGGCTTAATGTAAAAGTTGTAGCAATTTTCTGGAACAGTCCTGACAGGGGGATTCTAAACTTCATGTAATAGCAATTTCCTCAAATGCACCAGTGATGAATAGCCTGTAGGCACATGCTGCGCTGATCTTGTTTCAAATGATGAATGATCCCTACTCTCTTTCATTCACTTAACTCCAAAATTTGCAGTGGCTATAGCTTTAATCTAGTGAGCTGAGTCCATTGTAAATATAAACTGAGAGCAGATTTCCAGTCTATCCCATAGATTATTAGTAGACACCCAGAGGCTAAAGTCTCTTTAACCCTTTAGTTAGCTCCTCTTTTATATCTGTGATTTGCACAGGCCAAATAAGGAGATGGTGCTGCCCCTGCCTCAGAGCCAGTTATTGCTCAGGACAGCAGAACAGCTAGTTGAGTATCAGTGGTCCTGAGTGGTCAAGGGATTTTGAAGACTGGTGACCCAGTGTCCCCAGAATGATCTGGCACAGTTTAGGGCTAAGTAGGGATCTCAGACAGGACAACACCTCAGTGGTAGGTAGCCTTTGTTTTCTAGAAGGAAATGTGCTTGCTAATCCTGGGAACATCTAGCTCCTTGGAGCACCTGCTTGGGAGTTTCTCTGCATTTAGCTCTTTGGGTTTGTATGTACGTTGGAGGATTCTTATTGAGGTTTCCTATGTTTGTGTAGCTACATTGGTGATTTTGCTATGTGACTTATGTTGAAGATTTTGTGTCTTTTGTAGTTGAGTGTACAATGAAATTACCTAAAAGAAATTAAGCTCTAGTTAGCTCTGTTTATTATTCTGTGAGATTTTCAGATGGAAAAAAGAGAGATTGAAGTATACAAGTGACATGCTCAAGATCTCCATATTGTCTTATCTAGTAAAGGCCATTGACTCTAGAGACAGAATCTGTGGGGATTCAAAGCCCAGGTCTGTCGAGCCCTGTCCCATCTCAGAGATACTACTTAACCTCTCTTTGCCTCAGTTTCTACATCTGAATCTAGAGAAAGGATTGTACCTTATTCACTGATAGGGGCATTGTAAGGATTAAATAAGGCATGTATAATGCTGGGGATGGTGTCTGAAACATAGTAAGTGCTTCATAAATGTTGGTAATCCTCAAAGAAATTTCTCCATCATTATAATATACTAGTGGGAAGGGATTATGTTCTTCTTCTGAGTTTAGTGTTACTAACTGGTTATACTTTTTAAAAATAATGTTATTTTCCACCAAGTATAAAGGAACTAAATGCTGCCTCTAACAAATTAAAGTATAGTAACATACAAAAGAAAATAAAACACGTAGAGGTAACCTTTGATAACCTATTTCATATATTTTTCTAGGGCTTATTCTAAATACCTATGCACATATATTTTGCATAATTACTATTGTGTATTCAGTTTGTATCCTCCTTTTCTCACTTAGTATGTCAAACATTCTCCAGGTAATTGCAATGTCTTAAAAACTTTGGGGCTTTTTTGTTTTGTTTTGTGTTTGAGACAGAGTCTCACTCTGTTGCCCGGGCTGGAGTTCCCTGGCGTCAGCCTAGCTCACAGCAACCGCAAACTCCTGGGCTCAAGCGATCCTCCTGCCTGAAAAACATTGTTAATGGTTAGATAATATTCCAAAGTGTGAATGTATATTTTAGTTAATCATCCTCTTGTTGACAGACATTTAGATTGTTGGCAGTTATTCCTTATTGTAATGAATACTAAGGAAAGTAAACATCTTTCTACATAGATTTCTGTCTTTCTGATGATTTCTTTATCATAGCTTTCTAATAGTAGTGATTATTGACTACAATAAGGGTAACCATTTTTATAAATCTTGCTGCATCTTGCCTGATGACTTTTCATTAAGCTTGTTACAATTTATGCTCTCAATTTACAGTTTACCAGCACTGTATGAAAGTCCCTGTGAAATCCTGCCCTCATCAAGGCATCTGGACACAGGACCAGCCTTAGGAAGGGCACAGCTGGGTTTGGTCCGGAGTCTCTCACTGGTGCAGCTGCTGCCCTGCACTTGCTTTTGTACTACTTTGCATCTTGTGATAAAAACTGTGACTATGCTTTAAAATTGAATGGGTAATTTGGTATTATGACTTTACAGACTATTTTTTAAAAAACATTTCTGTGTTTCTATGCCAGAGACACTAGCAGCTTCTGGTACTGTGTGGGAATATTCTCTAACTGGGAAAACATGAAGAATCATGAAGTCAGGCCTAAAACCTTGCAGATGGTTTCCATGACCTGAAACATGGAGCCGGTGGGAAGGGCCTGGTCCTGGAATCAGCTTGGGATTGCATTCTGGTTCCATCACAGCTTTGTGATCTTGGATGTCTTGTCTTACTTGAATCTCAGTTTTCTTACTTTTAAAATGTAGGTACTTATATATGTCCTTGCAGAATTTTCATGAAGATTAGAGAGGATAAATTTTGTGTAGTGGTGTTCGGTAAATGGTAGCTTTTATAAGTGACACGGCTCCTATGTTTGTGTCAGTAGATTTTCCAATTGGACCTGGGAACTCTAGGGGTAGACACGTTCTGTGTTTTCATTGAGTTGTTCTTGGTTCAGAGTTAGATGACTGGTAAGGTTGGAGTGTGGGAAGATTGTCATGCAGAACCTCTTCAATATGGGACCTGATTAAATGAAGTTACATGAAACCAGTAATTGGAGTGGCCGTTCACTTTGCTGCATTAGCTTCCAATTGTTATTTATTTTTCCAAGCACTGGGGCTAGGCCCTTAGCCTCTGCTAGTTCATTTACTCTTCAGAAATACCCTGTGAGGTGGGTACTGCAATCCCAGATGAGGATATGTAGTTTTAGAGAGGACCCTATCTAGGGTTATCAGATTTAACAAAAATATAGAAAATACTGCATGGGACATACTACACTAAAAAAACATTTGTTTTTTTAATCTGAAATTCAAATTTAACTGGGTATCTTGTTTTATCTGGCAACTCTACCCATAAGGTCCCCAAGATCAGGCAGTGAGTAAAGGAAAAGGCTGGGACTTAAATCTTGTGCCATCTGCTTTCGAAGCCCTTGCTTTTACCTGTTACTCTATGATGTTTCTTTAAGAAATCAAAAGTAGAATTCAGGTGTGAGAGATGAGAAAAATGGTGTCACATGAGGTTTAAAGTCCTTTGCCCATTGTATTGTATTTAGAAGCTGAATTCACACATACAGTTCTCTATTTCTCACTTGATTGGTGAAGATAATTCCATATTATTAATAGGCCTAATGATTAAAAATGGAGAAAGCTAATGAGGGTCCATAAAGTACTCATGCTATGCCAAATACTGTGCTAGAACTAATCTGGAAAAGCTCAACCTTTTCAAATGGGGGATCCAGTTAAGAAATTAAAGATTCTAAGGCTGTATGGCTGTTGAAGTGACCCATTGGAAGAAGCACCACTGCCCCCCAAAGCCTGCTGGGCTAGTCTTGACGTTGTACGTGACCTTCTGTTAGGAGAATACTGGAGAGTAATTAGGCAGCTATGGATATTCATCCAGTGCCCCTGTCAATCTTAGGGTAGGTGTTGAAGTTTTATGATTCTTTTGAATGGGCTGCATAGGAGGTTATTTGCTACTGCTGATGAATTGGATATTTAATAAGGAATAAATATTTTTAGGCTCTCAAGAATTCATGAGTGCTTCTTGGTGGTCAAATGCATACTTATGGGCCAGGCCTGCTTTCTAAAAGCTTGCCCACCTGCCCTGTGACACCCCTAAGTTCTCCCCCTGGGTGAGTGAATTGGCCTCAAAGGCACTCCAGAGCCATGCAGGATAAACTTGCCCTTGCTTTGGCTCCACATCCAACCTACCTGCCAGCCTTTTCAGGGAGAAGCTTGGGGAACTTCAAGGGCAAGAGGTGGGAGGGATGGAGAACTTTACTAGGAGAAAAAGCCTCCCTGTGGGCAAAATGAGCAATAAACAGTTTGTCCCCTTCCCTTTTCCTGGCCCCAGGTTGGAGTGGGGGATCTTTGGAAGGAAGGATTAACAAACCTTCCTTGGGAGCACTTTGATATTTGTCTCTTTTCTGGATCAAGTGGGAGAAGTTTCCTTGGGAATATTAAACATTTGAATTATTTAACAGGAGTGGGTATTTCTGAGATATTAAATTTTTAGGTGCCTCTCTATGTTCAGATTTCTGGTTAATTTGGATTAAACAATGAAGTCTACTGCTTTACTGGGTTAATGTAAATAATTTCAAGATTAATAATAATAATGAGAATATATAATGTGATCGTAAGCACTTTATGTGTATTAAGTTAATTCTTATAATAACATTTTGAAGTAGAAACTTATGCCCATTGTACAAATAAGGGAGCAGAAATTTTAAGTAATTTGCCCAAGGTCACATAGCTAGTTGGTAGCAATCATGCTTTGAACCCAGACAGATTAGCTTCTAAACTCTTTTTTTTTTTTTTTTGTTTGAGATGGGGTCTCACTCTGTTTCCTGGGCTAGAGTGCAGTGGTGTCATTATTGCTCACTGCAACCTCAAACTCATGGGCAGAAGTGATTCTTCTGCTTTAGCCTCTCAAATAGCTGAGATTATAAGCGTGTGCCACTATGCCCAGCTAAGTTTTTTTAATTTTAATTTTTTGTAGAGATGGGGTCTTGCTATGTTGCCCAGGCTGGTCTTGAACTCCCGGCCTCAAGTGATCCTCCCACTTCAGCTTCTCACAGTGCTAGGATTATAATAGGCGTGAGCCATCATGCCTAGCCTTGCCTCCTAAGCTCTTAAGTGTTATTTTGTGTAGCTGTGTCTGTATGTATGCCAGATTCAATCTTGTCAGAAGGATATTCTGTGTCTAATTATGTGTGCCCCCACACATCTTTGAAATTCAAATTTCTTGGGAGTATTTAAAATTAAGTAGTGTGGCTTGCGAACTGGGGAATGGGGCATGGAAATTGGGAAACAGGTGAGTGGGAACTGAGGTAGAGCCTGGCATCTTGGAGTCTGGGGGTGGGTTAGCAATCTGGGTTGGGTGGCCCTGATGGAGTAAAGGGACTGACACTGGCATGTGCAGAATGGGAGATGCTGGGAGTCCCAGGGGCCATCGGTAGGTGGGTACCACAAGCTGAAGCTGTGCAGAAGAAAATGGCAATAGAAATCAATATTAGGAAGAGAATTCTGGAGTAAAAGAATTATTAATAATACTCAAGATTGAGAGACCTAGTCACAATGCATAAATGCAAGACTACAATAAATTGCTTGTGAAAAATCTGCCTGTGCGTCTTGTCAATCTACCTAATTCTTCAAAGAAGTTTATTAAACTTGCAAATCGTGCTTATATAGACTTAGGGAAAATTATGCTATAATAATGTTGTGATTCATTCACTAAAAACTGACTTTTTTAGACCCATTCATGTTGTTTACCTTGTCCACGGGATGTGATTTTTTTTTTTTTTTACATAAGAAGTAGCCTTCACTGCATAAGAGTTTTGAAACTGTAACCTCATTCCTTCTAAGTTGGAAAAATACCAGTCTTTTCTGTGATCGTTGCTATGTTTGTGTGTGGACAAAATAAGGACAAAAACAAAGAAAATCTCCAACACTTTGAATATGTGCTTAACCTGACTAGCGTAACAGTAGCCCACAGTACACTTGTAGCTAATTTCTTAATGGATTGTGTTTGCTTCCGATGGAGTGATGTGTGCTCGGAGAGAGTGTGTGCGTGTCTGTGTTCCTGTGTGTGTGCTTCTGTGTTTCTCTGTATGTGCATGTTCATTTTCTGCATTCAGCCTGCGTCACTCCCGGTAATCAGTGTTTCTCAATGACCTCTGAAGGTGAGGAGGGTTTCTTTGATGGTTAAAGACCTACACTTCCCAGACATTAAATGTGCATAATGCCTTGAGGGCTTTACACGCTGCACTAAGCATGCATGTCTCATACCCAAAGTAGCCACAGCGCCTGCATTCCCACAATAGCGGCAGCCCTGAGCAGATGCTTCCAGTGTGCTTATCTGGCTGTGCTTTTCACTTTGGGACAAAGTTCTGTAATCATATCTCATGGATTTATTTTCTCCACACTGTAAAGCCTGAATTGTGAAGATCTCATCATGCCATAAAGGGCAGCCTGAGCCAAGTTCTTGGGGCTGCTGAGGATTTCTTTGCCTTTTTTCCCACCCTTTTTGGAGATGTGTATCAGGAAAAGGCTTTGCCTTTAGAGAGAAATTTTACTGCTCTTGCCAATAATGTGTAACAATACTAAATTTAATGGCAGACCTTGAAGTATATAAAAACTTAAGTCCAGAAAAAGGTAAGACATACTACTAATTTTAAGGTAAGTGTAATAGTTACAGTACAAGATGGTAAACATTTTTTGTTTTATTTCATTTCATATTTAGTTAAAGATTGTTTGAATTCTTGACAACATATATAACATTTGAAATACGATATTGTAATAGGAAATGAAAAAGTAACAAAGTATTTTTGATTAGGCAAAAGTGTTTTTTTCTTATAAATGTGTACTTTTTTAAGGGTACAATTGCATACTGACAAACTGAAAGTACATCATTATAATAAAGTGGTTAGTGAGAAAATAATTTGTATTCTTAGGTTTGAAGTCAAGGGCACAAAACATGCCTAAAAATTTAATTTGTCTGACACTTATAAATAGTGGGTTTTAATTTAAACATTTTCAAGTCTTATTCAGTTTGAATAATGATGAATAAAGCTATGTTTTAACTTCCTACAATAATCTGGAGAGAATGATTCCCAGTTTGTATCAATTAAAGATAGTCATGGATAGTGAAAATAGTTAGCTTTATAGAATGGACTGGCATAAGTATTCGGCACAGATAAAATGGTGGCAGGATCTATGTATCATGTTCTTAGAGCCTATCTGTCAGCTCCAGTGGCATGAGAGAAACATTTTAAAGTATGAGGAGATCAGAAATTTAAAATACATGGAGATTGTTCTTGAAATAAGACATGTTCCTGCCTGGTCAGAATAAATGACATGTCAAGAAATGTCTTCTAAACTTATCTTGAAATTGAAATTCATCTGTCATTTCAAATTATTCATGTGCATTTACACAAATGTAACTTTGTCACGTCAATGCTTGATCTGAGACTTGTCTAGAGATGATTGCTAGTTTATGGTATCAACTTTAATGTGCCATGTTCACAATACCAACATTGCTTGCTTTTTTATTCAAAACATAAATTGTACATAGTTGAGACTTTCTTAAGTACAACCGAGTTTTCTAAGCCTGGGAAGGAGCTTTCATAGGGAAATAGGGCAGGATTTGGTTTACTTGGTATGCATTTTGTCAGAAGGATTTCCGTTTAGAGTTTTATCTTTTAATATGTTTGGAAATTCTTTTATATATAGAATGTATGAGTAAATTGAATTGCATAGCATATATCAAGACTGTCTTTACACATCATGGAAGTAATGATGAAAGTGACTTCTATTACTTTTACCATGTAAACTGACCTTTAATATTAAAATTAAAATAAAGCTCTAATTCTTAAACATTATGGAAATTTGAATTAATTTTTCTAGTTATATAAGCTTTTAAAGTTGATGAATATAAGGTGTCTTGTTTCAAGGTAGATGTTTTTACATACAGATGATTTTACCAGGGACTTTTTTATTGAGCAGATATTTCATATTTTGCTTAATTTATTTTAGTGATTTATTCTGCTGAGTGAAAAATTTCCTTTACTGCCTGTCCATTTTGGTATTAAAATCAGTTCAGTTGTTAGCAAGACTATTTTTAAAGAAGTGTTTCTTCCAAATTCCAGGTCAATTATAAGAGGAACATCTTAAATTATACACATCAACTCTATTTCACAGTGTGTAAAATGAATAGACTCTGAAATGTCATGAAATCAGAATTACATTATTAAACAGTAACATTAGTGGAAGTGGCTTCAACTGACTGGAATGCAAAGTTGAGAAACGTGTTTTCATAGGCAGGAAGACCAGAGACAAGAACCCTGAATTTTAATGGTATATCCTCAGTCTTAAAACTGTATATCATGTGTAAAACTCACGTTTACTCCTACTTTTTGTATTTATGTATATACTTAGGAAATTGCCACTGTTATTATTTCCCTTAGAATTTAGTGTAATGTACTAAACCTCTGAGCCAGAATCAGAATCATCTCATTTTTAAAACAACACTGAGAGAATGTAGAGACTTGAATTGCAGCATAAAGCCAGAAGTCAGAGCAAGCATGAGACATGTCAGGCAAGTGTTTTTATAGTCTTGTTATGTCTATGAACCTCAACTTCCTTTTTAGTAACAGAGGATAATACTACTTCCTTGCTTACCTTACAAAGCAGTTGTAAGAATTACTGGTATAATGACTCTGGAAGCATTTGGAAAATGGAAAAGGACCACAGCATTGTAAGATGGTATAGTTATAGAAATAAGGATAATGCACATTTCATCTACTTTAATTGAAAAGAAATTGTATTTGTTCTGGGATGCCAATAAAAAACACTTTGACCTAGAACTTTGGTACCATCTGCTACTAATTTTCCCCAGGCGGGCATGTGCCAGCAGTGTGCATGCTGTGTATGACTGCCTTATGCAAGGGCAGATGTCAATGTAGGAGAGAGTCCTAGATTTCCAGAGCAAGAAGAAACCGTAGCAATCTCATTCTTTTAAAAATAAGGAGAAAAAATAGGCATAGGGAGGCTGCACAATTTTCTTGAAGACATGGAACAGATCTGTGGCTGGAATTGAGTCATCTAATTCTCAGATGATGGCTGGCATGATTATGCTCATGCTATGTCATTTGAATTCTTTGTACAAAGCTGTTTTTTAGGGAGGAGAAAATTGAGAGCTTCTTGTGGAATTTTTAACTGTTAATAATTGGTTGGTGCAATCAACAGAGATATATTGAGTGCTCCTGGATGGTAGAGGGATGAATAAAAGCATTTTCCTCTCTTCTGGTAACTCCTGGCCTAGTACACAAACATGCTTATATTACCATAAGTATAGTAATCCTGTAATAGTGGAGCATTCCAGTGGTACCTTGAGCGTGGAGAAGTCACCAAAGGATTTCTGGAGGTGACATTTGAACTGAGCCTTGAAAGATGAGGAGGATTGTATCAGGTACATAAGCAAGGATTGTAGTTGAAGAAGTAGGCAAGGGCTAGGTGTAATAATAAAGACCTGATAATCCAGGTTAAGGAATTTGGACATTATTACCAAAAAAAAAAAAAAAAAAAGAAGCAATAGAGGTTTTAAGCTGGGAAGAAATTAATCAGATTTGAGTTTTAGAAAGATCTCTCTGGCAAGTTTGGAGGCTGATGGTGGGAGAAGTGAGGTAGGGAGACCAGAAGGCTGCAGTGGTAGATAGGTGAGGAAGCAAACAGTAGTCTCAGGTGGAATTTCTCAGGCTAAGGTGATCTTTCTTGGGAAAACATAAGGCTCCTGGGTCCACATTTATGTCCTTTCCCATGATCAAAGCTGCCCTAGAATTCACACTGCTTCTTCCTCTGCATCCACTTGCTATCCAGTCACTGCCTTGTATATGGGATCGATTAGGTACAAGAAAATCATTGCCTGATAAGAAATTAAACATTTCTGCTCTTACTGTGTGTAACCTCTTGTACACTAGACAGAGTTGTGTCTAATTACGAGCATCTCTGTTCTTCTTTTGTAGTGAACAAAAAATGATTTCTCCAAGAAGCTCAAAGAACCCTTCCTCATCCTTTTTTAGGTTGCAGGAATTTAATTTGAATGTCGTCATATCGTCTGCATAATCAGTTCAACTATGACGTTAGGGTAGGGAGGCCAGTGGCCATTTCTTGGTGTTGAACTTTGTTGATGATGATGCCCATGTGCTGTGTGCTTTATTCTGTTCCGCACATCTATTAGTCTATTTCTGAACTGTCTGCGAGGACAAGTTCCCCCTCACTGTTCTTATTCAAAAATGTTTGTGTCTTTTCATGTATTTTCTATTCCAGACAAATTTTATAACTAACAATCTAGTTCCAAAAGTAACCTGGTTGGGATTTTGATTGGAATGACATTGCATTTATAGATGAACTGAAGAGAACTGCCAAATTTAAGGCATTGAGTTCCCCTTTCAGGAACATATTTGTGGTAGAATTCAGCATATTTTAGATCTTCTCTTACATCAGCAAAGACTTAGAGCTTTCTTCCTGTAGGTTGTCCACATTTCTTGTATGCTTTATTTTTATGATTTTAGTTGGTATTGTGATAGACTTTTCTTCAATTGTATTTTCTTAATTAAAAGAGTTGAAAATTTTAAACACAGTAGTACAGAAGAACTAGTAATAAAAAGTATAATTCTCTCTTAGCCTTCTACGCCTCCTTCCTAAAGAAACTACTTTCAACTCTTTTACTACCCTTTTTGTAGTTTTAGTGTTCCTTTTACCTCTCTAAATGACATGCTACTGCTTATGATTTCTCAATTTTTGATATTATCTATTGATTTTCTTCTATGATAGATAAGGAATGAGCTCATTTCTACTCCCCCGTAGCCCTTCATTTTTCTACTGGTTACCTTTGTAACTTTAACAATTCACTTACACTTTTGCTTCCTGCTTTGCCAACTAGAATTTCCTACATAGTGACCATAACAGCAATTTTTCTCAATATAGTAATTTTTCCATTATTTTCCTCTACCCACAATTACTCCTCCTATGCTATGATCATAGGTGATTTAAAAAGCTTAATATCAATAAACAAAATTTACATTACTATGACTACATAAATTTGCATCATCATGACTGTATGAATGCTTGCCAGGGAAAGTAATCACCTAAGTTAATTTAATTAAGGTTACTGCTTCAGAATTTGGTACCTGAGGAAAAGGACAGATTCTGGAGATTTCTATAGCAAATGAGGGGATCAAACTCATTAAAAAAAATTGAGTACCTAATGCTTTTGACAACTAGCAATCTTCATCAGAACTCTATGAAGCTCATATAGTTCTTGTCTTCGTTTTAGAGACAAGGAATCTGAGGTGCAGAGAGAGAAAAGAACTTGCCCTAGGTCATGCTGTAATTGGTAGAGCTGACATTTGAATCCTGGTGGCTGACTTTAGAGTCTGGACTTGCAGTCATGTTCCTTCTCTCAGTGAGGTTATCACTTTGTTGGGGGTGGTAAGATAAATGGGCAGAAAACAGTTGATTGCCTTCTTTTTAAAAGTTTCTCTACTGTCTCTATAAAGACAGCTCAGTTTAACTTTTTCTTTCTGCATATGCCTTTCCCCAGCTGACAGGTTGGCCTGACATTCCCTTGAATAAATGGGCCTGCAGATGAGTACTTCCTGAGTGGGAGACAGAAAGGAAAACAGTGTGGTAGGTTACACAGGGTTTGACGTAGGGAAGCAGTGAGGGAAAAATGGTTAGGGTGGACCCAAACCATGCAAGGTTTTTAATATCTCCCTGAGCAGTTTGAGCTGGATCTAAAGAGCAAGGGGAGATGATGGTAAATTTTGGGTAGATAGGTGATAGACAGGTGGTATTTTAGGAAAAAGATTCTAGACATGCTGTGAAGGATAGATTAGACAGACAAAGGGAAAGGCTTCTGTCATATACTTGAGAAATTGGTTCAGGCATATCAAGGCTGTGAACCCTAACTATTGAAGTTTTGACAAATGATCTGTTTCTATCTCTAATTACTTGTCAACAGAGCAGAAGCTACCATGAGTGAGCTAGAGTTATTTCAGCTGTCTCTGAATGAAGGTGAATGATTGTTTCTATTGATCTGTTTAAAGAATAAGTCATGGCCATAGATGTGTGCAACATAAGGTTTTTGTCTTATCCAGTGACCTATTGCTTCTTACTTTCCTTTTAAGATCACTGTGAGTTTTGTGTCTTTTCAGGGGGGATGTACAAAGACAAAACTTGAGAACAATATGCAAGCAGGGCTCTGAGGCAACCTCCTACCCCAAAACGTTGATGTAAAATCAGGCGGAGAGAAAGAAAAAGACGGGATGAAATAACATGCAGCTTTAAAGAACTATTTTGTTACTCTTTTATAATTTCTCTTTGCATTTTTCCTCGTGTCTAAGTTCCTCCATCATCATTTGCCCTTTTCTTTATTCTTTGTTTTATCCTGAATGTTCAAAGTTATATCCAAGGTCTGTTTTTAAAATATCAAGCAATCTTGATTTATATTAAATATTAAGTGAACTTTCTCTTTGCCTTTCTCGTTCCTTGGATGTAACTGTGGCTGATACTTTGGCGTGCGGACTTGCATCCTTCCAAGTGTGTATGTACGTGTGTGCACATGTGCACACACACAAACAGAAAGGAGTCGCACATCATTGGTGCAGGTTTCATAAAGGAATTAAATTTTTATGTGATCAAGAAGAGAGTGAAAACTAAGTTATGTGGGCCATTTCATGCCCCCGCCTTCCTATTTCTACTGTTGAGCCTCAGTATGAACCTGAAATAGGTCCTCAGCTGGACTTAACCAGGTACTTCTCATACAGTGAGCATCCTCCTGATTTGGAGGTTTTAAGGTTAATTTCAATTATTTTATACCTTTCTTATTTTCTCATTCCCATACTCTTTTTATTTACTCAACTCTTGTCTCAGATTCTCATTGAGAGTTTGAAATATGAAAAGCCCAGAAAATCGACTAGAAAAATGAGAGAAGACAAGCGTGGGGAGAATAATAAATAGGAATATACAGATTTTGGTGGGGTAGGGTGGGGAGAGGGGCCGTGTCTCAACTTTCTAATTTACCACTTAATTCCTATGTTATTTAAAAAATTTGCTTGACCAGTCTTCTGTTTGGTCATTCTCAACTTATTTCATACTCTCTTACTATTACTGTATTTGATCTCAAATGTCTGCCCTTTTTTCCCGGAAGAAGTAGCGAATGAAAGCAAGAGATGCACACGGCGATGAAGGAAGAATGAAATGAGTAAAGAACGGAGCCGTTGCACTCTGCTCCTCGTGCTCCTGTTTCTTTCCTTTCCACTCTGGCCGCTCACCTTCTCTTGTTTGTTGTGATCTCTCCTCTACAAAGTCTTCCTTTCCGTTTTTAGACTCCCCCCCCATTTTCTCAATGTACCTTATTATTATTATTTTACAAAAATACAATTTAGAATATGTTTGGTTTCTAAAACTCCATGCAGGTCCATGAAGATAAGAATCACTGGTTGATACTATCTGGCCCTGACCTGAATTAACAGTAAGACCTTGGAGCCAGCGTCTACCTGTTGGGCTGGGCGTAGGGCTCCTTCTAAGATGCTTTCAGTGATTTTTCTTGTTCTGAGCTCAGAAAGGTATCCTTAAGGACAAAAGCAAAGCAAAGCAAAGCTAATATGGGCAGGCCTGGCAGAAGCCAGGTCATGGGGAGCAACTAACCCATGAAACTTCTCAGCTTGTTTAATGTGCATGCAAATTGTGTTAGGTCCTGACTGACATTCTCTTTGTGTTCACTGGGTGATGTCACTCTTGTTTGAAAAGACAGTATAGTTTTCGTCAGCGCATTTAAAAAGAGTGGTGGGAAAATTGGCATATTAATAGAATGGAAAAGGGTCCCTTTGGGAGGAGGTTAAGATTAAGGGACTGGATATGTCATTTCTCAGCTGAACCAACCAGTTTTATAATTATGTGGTTTCTAGCTATTATTTCCCATTTTAAAAATCTTTTCATTTTATATTTTTTATGCCATTGTTTTATTGTGCTACTTCTTTATCCTGTACTTATTTATTCTTGATTTTTCTGACACCATTCTAACTTTATATTCCCTTCTTCAACTTAATTTCTCATTCACTCAATAGATAATTTATCTGCTTGTTCCTTTATCCATGTTGCTAGGGCTTCCCCCGTTCTCACATGCAGCTCATTTCCTTTTTTACTTTTTCATTTATTTCGTTGTACCCCGAAATGAGAGAATAGGAATATTGGTGGCAGGGAGAGCACTAGAAATACCAATCTGGGATTTTCCCAGGGTTTTGGTACAGTGGGGGAGAAAATGGGATTTGGAATAAACTTATAGCAAAAGGCAAGCTAAAGTTTTACCAGCCGCTTCGCTTTTCATTTATTACTTGGTCAATTTCTCTGCCACACATTTTCCTCATTTTAAAAGTGTGGATTCTGTGCATTTTGGAGAGTTGTGAGAATAAAACAAGATGATGTGGATAGCAAGTCTTGTCCAGTGCTTGGTACACAGAAACGTTCCTTCAAGAAATGTTCTGTCCTTCCCTTAATAACACGTACCTGCTCATTTTAGTATCTGGTTTCCACATACACACCCCTCATCTGTGTCTCATCCTTCTCAGGTTTGACAACCTGTATCAGTTTTCTACTTGTACTTTTTCTCTAAGCCTCCTTGTATATTTACCCTTTGACCTAGCTATTATATAACCAAAGTCAAAAATAAGTCAAGCATACGATAAAGGTGTGTGTGCGGGGGGGAATACCCAAGGAAGCAATACGTTAAACAAATCCTTAGCTGATTTTAATTAGCAGACAACTTATTATTTAGAGTACATAAATGTAGAAACAGATTACCCACCCAATTCTGAAAATCCTCGTTAGTGCACCATCTTAGACACTCCTTGAAGAGAATTAATATTTAGTCATTTGTGCTGATTTCTTTCATGCTATCTTTCAAATCCAAAACTCTGCTTCTAGTTGGTTAGCCCAATTGTATAAATTAAGTACACTGCAACCTTTCTAAAGATAATAAATATTATGTATGTAGGATCTTCCATAGACCAAACAGAGAAGTTAAAAAAAAAAAAGTACAAAAAGAGGATTAAAAGAACTGTTTAATTGTATTTTCAATAATTAAAACAATGAGATAGTTTTTTGCCTTACCAGATTGGCAAAGGATTAAAACAAAAAAAGATGACACCAGTGTCAGCAAAGGTGTGGGAAAATGGGCACATTGTACACCACTAGTGGGGATCTGAATTAGTACCATCTTTCTGGAGATTAATTTGATAGGAGACAAACCCTTAGGCTTTGCAGTTCTACTTCAAGAAATTAGTCCTGTAAAAGTATTTGTACATTTGCACAAAGATATATGTATAAGAAAGTTTATTGCACTAATTTTGTAATAGCAAGAAAAGGGGGACAACATAAATGTATACTAGTAGACAACTGATTTAAAAAAAAAAACAACAATAGCACGTCTATACCATGGGGACAAGGCAGCTACTAATGGCGAGGTGAAGATCTATGGTGACTGACATTAGAAGATGCCAATGGTGATATTAAATGCAAAATATTATATTCTTGTTTTTCTTAATGCCTAAAGGGAAAGGTAAAATAAGCTCAAAAGTTTATGTCTTGAAATATTAATACTGGTTATCTTTGACTATGGGATTGTGATTTATTTTCTTCTTCATATTTCTTTTTTTTTTTGAGACAGAGTCTCACTCCATTGCCCTTGGTAGAGTGCTGTGGTATCAGCCAGTCTCACAGCAACCTCAAACTCCTGGGCTTAAGCAATCCTCCTGCCCCAGCCTTCTGAGTAGCTGGGACTACAGGCATGTGCCATGATGCCTGGCTAATTTTTCTATTTTTAGTAGAGACAGGGTCTCACTCTTGCTCAGGCTGGTCTCGAACTCCTGAGCTCAAGCAGTCCTCCCACCTTGGCCTCTCAGAGTGCTAGGATTACATGCATGAGCCACTGCACCTGGCCACTTCATACTTCTTTACACATTTATAATTAACATATATTTATCATCAGAAAAAAATCAAATTTTCAAAAATCAGGGTATTTAAAGAATAGTCTTTTGCTGGCTCATAGCTCTGCTCTGATTAGGCCAGGCCTAATCACTGCCTGGCCTAGTTTACTAGTTTCCACTGCCTTACTAGTTTACTATCTAACCATTTAGAACAATTTTTTGTTTTCTGATGTCACCCCTTGCTTTGCTTGCTGTAACCCCTGTCTAAAATGTAATTTGTTCTGCCTCATCAGCTTGGTGACCCTATCCTTTGCATCTCTGCTATAGTTGAATACAAACCACATTGGACCTGGACATAGGCTATATATATTAGCTAGGGTAATATTAGCTGCTGTAACAGATAAAGCTCTATATCTCACTGGCTTAATACAAGGTTGTCACTGCTCTCACAGTCTAATATAGGAGTTCCTGGTTGGATGGCTTTCTTCCAAGTGGTGATTCAGGGGCCCAGGCTCCTTTTGTCTTGTGACTCTGCTGTTGTCAAGATGTTACTCACAAGGTTACCCTTGGAGTATCTACTTTCTAGCCAACTGAAAGGGGAAAAGAAAGTAGAGGAGCACATGTAGGAGATTTTGTGAGGAGGTGTTGATGGGCAAGGCCCTAATTCCACTGGCCAGAACCTAACGCAAAGGTTCATGACCTAATGCAAAGGTTCATTTGGTCATACAACCACACCCAACTGCAAAGGAGCCTGGGAAATGTAGTCTGAAAGTGTGCCCTGGAGGAAGAGGAAGTAAGCTTTGGTGAACACATAGTAATCTATGCCTGTAAGACAGAAGCTTGAATCCTAGCTCCATCCCTAGCTGTATAATGACTTCATAAAAGTGATTTATTTGAGCCTTTGTTTTCTCATTTATAAAATGAAGATAATAAGACCTACCTACTTCAAAGGGTTGGTATAAATGATTAAATTTTGAGTTGGTATACATGAAATAGCTTCATAAGTTGTGAAATGTCATACAAATACAAGGGGAAGCTTTCATTGACACACAGCTCACTGTTTTGCAATTTTTTAAAAGAAGTAGCCGAATCATGGATTAGACCAGGAATTGGCAAACTATGGTCTATGGGCCAAATTCAGACAGCTGACTGATTTTGTAAATAAAGCTTTATTGGAACACAGCTGTATTTAATAGTTTACATATTTTCTAAGGCTGCTTTTACTTTGCATGCAATAGTGATTGCCACTGAGGTTGTATAACCTGCTCAGTCTACAGCATTTACTAGCTGGCTCTTTATAGAAAATGTTTGCCAGCCTCTAGACTAGACTAAGAGTGTCTGAAGTCTTATTCATTTAGTAGTTAGTATAGTATCTCAGACGTAGCAGGTGCTCAGGGAATCTGAGAGGATGAAATCTCTTTTTAGAGTCCTGTACATTATGCAGCTGGAAGGTAATTTTAGTAGGAAAGTTGCCTTTCCACCAAAGTGGATGAGCACCACAGATTATTTTTTTTTTTTTGCACTCTTTGAATAGCAAAATAGCCAAGACAATCAGGCACTCTGACTTCAGTCCCAGCTGAATCAATCCCTTTTACTGTGCTGCCTTTGCCAGGTTCTTTTTGGAACATAAGTATACGCCCCCTTCTTATCATAATTGGTACAGTCATTAGACTGTTTATGGTGCATCACTAGTCAACTCATTATGGTTGGCAAATATTAAGTGAATGATTATTTCAGGGAGTAAAAGGCAGAGTAAAAGACAGTTGGCTGAGGAATGCTTTGGTATTACAAATGCACTGCCTCATTAATGTTTGCTTCTGCTTGTTACGTAGCCTGAATTTTGCTAGTCTGAAGACATAACAGCCAAACAATAGTAGTACAAACTTGATAGTAATGCTTTTCCTCTAATAATTGGCAAATTAAGAGTATATATCAGTCAATCAGTACAAATTCAACATTTAACATGCAGAGATATTAAGCTAGATATTGGAGGGGAAGTTCACTGAGCTAACATTTATTGACTGTCTAGTAGCTGGTCAACATCATGCATTGTGCTAAGTGCCAAGGATAGTAAAATAAATAAGCCATAGTCCCTGCTTGATGCATATGAAACTTAGTGGGAGAAGATACAAAAGGAATGGGCAGATCCCTCTTTATTTCTGAGAGGTAGGGAGGATTTTGCTGGGAGATAGTATTTTTATAGCCATTAATATCTGAAACAGCAGTCTCTTCAACTAGAATAAGCTAGAGGTTGAATACTTTGGCTGGCTTACAGAAAGTGGAAGAGAGGTTTCAAAAGAGGAGTAGGAGCAAAAGGTTTTAGCAGTTAGTTAATGATAGAATTGGGTCAGGATTTACTTATCCATGCATATTCTTAGTTACCCAAATCTAACCAAAGGCACTTGTCTAAACTGATTAAATCACAGGTTACAAAGAGGTATTTTGCAGCTATGTTTAGTACATGCATTTTTTAGCTTTCTCTTTTGTCTTTTTGTTTTGAGCAGTTAGATTTTAAAAGGATACAGAAAACACAAGGTGTGTATTTAGAAAATCTTTCTAGAATTTAACTATTGAAAATATCAGAATGTGTTACTCCTAAGAAATTTGCAAAACAGTGATAGTGTCTCATTCTCCTTGGCATACTTAGAATCTACAACAGTGCTTAATGATTTATTTATTGGTAAAACATTGGTGATTTTGCAATTGGAAGTAAACTTTAATACTTCTTTTAGTTATTGTGAAAAAAGAAGGAAGTACGTAAACAGGAAAGGCAAAGATCAATGAATAATTAAGAGATCTCACTGGGACTAGGGGTTTTTGTTGCAATGCATCTCCATTATCTTTGGCCTCTTATTTTAGTTTTAAGATTAAAAAAAAAAGTACGTGTATGTTTGTGTGTATGTGTGTGTATGTGTGTATGTGTATGTAGTTTCTAGATCATGACAGTAGCTTCTCTAATTCTAGTGAATGTCCCCATCATAAGTGTGTCTAAGCAGTACCTTGAAGGCCTTTTATTGAACTATGTGGGTGATGGGCGCCCAGCCAGCATATGGAGGGTGACAGCTCCAACTCTGGTAGATTCTGTTGATTCACTAAGAGGTGTTGCTAGAGTGTTAGCAGACCCCATTATAGCCTCACCAAACACTGGATTTATATACTATCTCTAGTTGAGTCAAATGCTAGAAGAAAGAGGAAGTGCCTGCTTGCTTAAGATTGGCTCCTTAGCTTTGGCAGAGAGAACTAATTACCCAAGTGGTCCTGGATTGCTTATGGAAATTATTTTTAAAAAAACCCAAAAACCCAAAGAGCAGAATAAAATACAAACCATATTTATTTTTGCTCACAGTTTGCTGTGCATCTTTATAGAGTGTTTTTTTTTTTTTGAAGTGGGAAGTAAAAACGAAGTCTCCGAGAGAAAAGAGGGACAGACCCTGCCAGAGAGAGACCTCCTTTCTCTTTCCTTTATTCAGGGGTCTGGAGATGTGTTTATTTTACAGCTGATACAGCTGGTCGTTGTTGTTTTTCCCTCAAACATTTCTGCTTCAAAGCTTGTTCTTTTTATGAGTGACAGGAGGAAACCCAGGCACTGAAGAACTTGGTAAAACAGGGGAAGAGTTCAGGTATGGAGAGATGGGATGACAGAAATTAGAACTGAGACTCAGAATCTGAGCTTCTAATTGACTTTGATAAAGAGTCAGTGGCCTTTGAGACCTCCCTCCTAGGTTCAATATGTCTTCAGAACCTAGCTTCTAGATGGGCTACTCAAAATATGTCTTACAGTCCTAGATGGACTTGCTTTGTAACCTGGTATAAGTAGCCCTGGACTCAATGCTCTGTTCAGCCTGTCTCTCTCTGTCTGGCATAAGCCCAGCTATTGAAATTAAGGGCCTTCATTTTCTTAGCTAAAAATCAAGGAAATTAAACTATGCGAACTATGAGGTTGTTGAAAAATTTGATTGTTTGCCTCTTACATAGTATTTAAAAGAGCTCCCCTCCACTTCTGCTGTAGGCAGTGCTGACAAATTTGGCAGAGAACAATACTCTCTCTATTCTTCAATATGCCAATTCCTCATGTGCTATTTTGCTTAAAAGCTGCAGGCAGGCAGGTAGGGATTTGGGCTATATGGATTGTTCTGCAGAGTACATCAGACCTTTGTGATTTGGTAAATTTCACATGAAATTCAATTACCTATGAAGTCACTCTAGGGGAGTCACTCATCCTAAGGTAGACAGGGAAAGGAAAATTGTCAATTTCTTTTCCAACAAGGGATTTTCTTTTTAAAAAGGGGGCATGTTGATTTTCTTTTGATAATGTAAAATTCAAATGCACAGAAGCAGTTGATGTCTGATTCTGGGCTTGGCTGTGCTGGGTTATGCTGTTTGTTTTATCACTTACATGTACATTGGCAAAACTCAAGAGACTGATATGGCTAAATGGGTAGAAAAATTATTTTAGAAAATTCCTCCCTCTCCTACAGTGGTTGAAATAATTTAGCTAAAGTTCAGGTGCAGCTGTAGTTAGATCACTTCAGTATTAGGATATTAGGATGAAGTATATGTTTCTCAGAGGCAGAAACAGTGGTGTCTTCCTCTGTAAATCCCTGTTCTCTTTAGAATGGTGCTGTTTCCAAGCAGGTTTCCAAGGTCTATTTACTATTGAAAAGTCTTTATTGTGTAAGACCCACTGTGGCTGACTAGAAATAGCTGTGGAGTTGGCCTGCCGCTGCCATCTCAATTTCAAATGCCTTTGGTTTCTGCAGCATTCTTAAGAATTTCAGAATTTGCTCTGAGAGCCAGCTCAGAGAGAGAATAGGTTGGTAAAAGTGGCTGTTAACTTCTGAAAAGGATACAGTGTTTAGGCGGCCATGGATAAACTGTATTAGGAAAAGTCTGACTTTTAGTTGTGTTCAGCCTCTTAGGCACTGAGGACTGCCGCACAGTGGGCAGCTGCCTTTGCAATCCAGGTGTGGATGCCTCATCAAAGGACTCATTCATTCTGGAAGACATCTGGCTCCCCCATTCGTGAATATAGGTAATGCATCTGAAGAATGAAATGCTTTCCAGGTGAAGTAAGAAAATAAGATAGTAGGCACTCGACATGAAGTTCCCTTTCGCTAATGATGTTGGGAAGAGATTAGAAGTGAATGAGCATCTTACCCTTGGCATGTGGCCAGAAGCAGTGAAGGAATATTCTGAAGTGTTGAGCTTGAGAAGCCTTCTTGGTTATTGAGACATCATCATCCGTTATCCTGATGTACCAGGAACTTAATTGTACCCAATGTCCTTCAGCCCCATTGCTTCTTATTGCTTTAAAGAAGGTGGGATGTCTTTGTTCCCTGTGACTGATGGGATGTGATGGGCTCCACACATCTCCATACAGTGATGATGGGATAGCTAGGTTGGTTTTGTCTTTGAATATGCTATTGCTTTTCTGTCTTTGAGATTTCACTTATGTCAAGTAGTTAAGCTGGTTTTGTGGTCTGCTGGGTAATTATGTTTTCTAAGTAAGATTAACTTCTTAATTACTTCTGAAGGAGAAACTGTAATGTTGAACTGTGATTGTTTTTGGCAGGCAGCCAGGGAGAAAAAATGCAATTAAATGTGTGGCTACTTCTTTGCAAATATGAAAAGCATACTTGTAGGTAGGAATATTTGACCCTTGGGTCAAGACAGACTGAAGTAGTTGCATCAAAGATAAATAGAGATTGACTGTAGAGACAAACTTTTTAAAAAGTAAATTGTATTTTTAAAGAAATATTCTTTGTACTTAACTGGCAATATTTAATGAGTAAATAATGGGGAATATTTGGGAATATCTTAGCTCTTTCTCAAGTATAGTTATAGATTTTATAATTTAATAAATATTTTAGAAATAATATATTATTATTATGAGGTTCAACCACAAGCTCCAACTATTGTTTCCTCTTTAGAGTGATGGGTTGCTTTCTGGCCTTGGGTGGTTTTCTCACATACATGCGCTAATCAGGACTCAGCTGAATACCGGAGGGAGACCCTTTGCATCTCCAGACTTCTCTCTGGGCAGGTTTCACCTATCTGCTAACCCATCCTGCAAACTCTAGTTATCTTGGCCTCCCCAGACTCGCAGACTTGTCTTCTCAACTCAGAGAGACCACTGAGCTCTTTCTGGGTTCCCTCTTTCTGTTCTATAGTTTGGAAAATCTCTCCAGGCAGTAAGCTGAGGCAACCATAGGGCTGCTTCATTTATTTGATTCCCATCTCTCAGGGATCACTGTTCTTCATTGCTTGATGTCCAAAGTCTTGGAAACTATTAATTCATATATTCATATATTTTATTCAATGTTTTTGTTTTGTTTGTTTGTTTCATTTGGATTACTCCATCTTGGTCAGAAATAGAAGTCTCTTCTCTGAGCTATACTTGCATGTTTAGTTTTCTTTATACTTAAGGATCAACTTATTTAGCTGTAGAAACTTTATTGTTTTGAGAGAGGGTCTTGCTCTGCCACCAAGCTAGAATGCAGTGGTGTCATCATAGCTCACTGCAACCTCAAACTCCTGGGCTCAAGTGATCCTCCTGCCTCAGCCTCCCAAGTAGCTGGGACTGTAGGCACACACCACCATGCCCAGCTAATTTTTATATTTTTTGTGAAGATGGGGTCTCGCTATGTTGCTCAGGCTGGTCTCGAACTCCTGATCTCAAGAAATCCTCTTGTCTTAGGCTTCTGGAGTGCGAGGATTACAAGTGTGTGTCACTATGCCTAGTATGCAGAAATATTTTTTTAAAACTTTTTTTTAATTCTTATATATGAGATATTTCTCTCCCATTATATCTTCTATCTCATTACCATATGATTATATGAAGGCTATTTATTTTTGTATGTTAATTTTATAACTTTCTACCTCACTAAATTCATGTTTATTTTTAATTATCTTGAGTTCTACAGGTATGCTGTCACATAACCTACACATAGTTATGATTTTATTTTAGTGCAATGTTAGACAGAGATAGTAAGCATCCTTGCCTATTCCTGATCTTAGTTTTTTTTTTTTTTTTTTTTGAGACAGAATCTTACTCCGTTGCTCCGGCTAGAGTCCGTGGCCTTAGCCTAGCTAACAGCAACCTCAAACTCCTGGGCTCAAGCGATCCTTCTGCCTCAGCCTCCCGAGTAGCTGGGACTACAGGCATGCACCACCATGCCCAGCTAATTTTTTCTATATATATTTAGTTGGCCAATTAATTTCTTTCTATTTTTAGTAGAGACGGGATCTCGCTCTTGCTCAGGCTGGTTTCGAACTCCTGACCTTGAGCAATCCACCCGCCTCGGCCTCCCAGAGTGCTAGGATTACAGGCGTGAGCCACCGCGCCCGGCCTGACCTTAGTTTTTTATATGCCTCTAGTGTTTCCCCATTAAGTAAGAAGCCGGCTTTCCATCTGATGGATACATAAACATCCACACAGGCCGGCGCAGTGGCTCACGCCTGTAATCCTAGCACTC